>JALPQI010031869.1:0-33160 GCA_025490895.1 Thaumatotibia leucotreta | reverse complement strand
TTGACTGATGCCTGGGGAAAAGGATAGTGATAATTTTATGTGACAGATATAGGTATTTATCCCCCGATTGTAAAACAGGCCGTAAGAACAATTATTAGTTGATTATTGTCAAAACAATTGTCATTAAATAAATTAAATAGTAGGCCCCGTTTTTACTGCTATACGGGACTGGTCTCACCGAGTGCTGCTAAGCTATGAACTATGGGCTATAAACACGAACAAAAAATACACACACCCGTGTAAAAAAAGAGACAATGCGATTCTAGGCCGGCGGTGATAGCGCTGATAGCTGCATGGGCGAGTATCGCCGTGTCTCTGTTATTAACACGAGAGTGCGTATCTTTTGTTCGTGTTTATAGCCGATAGTTTATAGCTTAGTACCTCACGGTGAAATCAGTGTCTACAGCTTAATAATCTTAATGAAAGACAACTTAAAAAACAAAAATGGGCGTATTTCAAATGATTGATTTTATACCTGTAATAAAGTTTTAAAAAAAACTTAGGTATACTGTTACAAGTACTACAATATTCAATAACTTGAGTTGCCCATATCTAGCAAATGTCGCAAGTAGGTTGAGACTGTCTGTCGAGAGTTTGGAGGCTTAGGGTCTTTGACCAACGGTTGCGTAACGTCGACTCGCGAAGGCTGGTAACGGATTTTCATATATTTTTGTAGCTTTGCTTTGCGTAATCAGCTAATCAACACAGTAAGTTGCATAATTAAAACAATATGTTAATGCCTAATGTGTCAAACTACGTCTTGACAACACTGTATGGATGGAAGAGGTCACCGAACTGTAGTAGGTCATTCTTTTATTTTACCGATAAAAACAAGTTATTTTCGGTAAAAACAGACAAGTCCCTTAATCTCATTGTGTGATCGGGTTGGAAATTGACGAATATGTTTTACTTTTCTATACGAAACACGTCGTGTTCAACGTTCTGCATTTGTTTTCCTTGACACGACATTAGCTCTCAACGACACAGCACAGACAGGTATTTGGCCCTAAAAGTCGCTTAAAAATATTTTTTACAGTATATAAGTTTATATTATAATTTTATTAGATTTAAAGGTGGATTAGGGTATTTCAGTGAAAAAAAACCGGCCAAGAGCATGTCGGGCCATGCTCAGTATAGGGTTCCATAGTTATTAAAAAACGGCTGGGCTGATTATGTTCAAAATAGTTTTATTTTAAAGTATTATATAAGCCCACTATTCATTATTTTTTTCATATTTTTTGGACCCACGGGTTAAAAGTTACAGAGTTAGAGATCTCCGAAAAAGCCTATGTACAAAAAATTGTTAAAAATTTGGGGGTGTATTGGGGTGACTCTTTTTTGGTTTTTAATTATCTTGAGGGTCTATCCTACAAAATACTATTCAACTTTAAGCTCAGAAATGATCAGAAACATTTTGCAACCTTTATTATATGTGTTTGTATTTTTTTTGCATTGGTAGAGCTTAAACATTAAAGGCAAATAAAACTAGTAAATAATTAGAATCAACGTAAGACTTAAGTTTTATAATAAAGCACATACCTGGTTGTACACAATCCATGATAGAAACTAGCACATAATCCACTTTATCATCATAAAATGAGTATTTCAAGACGGTAAAGTTTTGAGCGAATCGAACAATCATAATAACGCGTTTGGAGAACAGTAACTTCCGACAGACTTCATGCAGGTAGTTACAGGATCAAGCGCACCATATTGATTCTGTTGTTTGGAGGGGTTATCTGACTTTTCAAAAATACTACTAAAAAAGGTTAGTGCTGATATAAAAAAAATGCATTTTAAGCGACTTTTAGGGCCAAATACCTGTCTGTGCACAGGTTCAATTTAATCGTAAGGTTCCCCAGACAACCATCTTGTTAGTATATAAATTAAAGCAACAAACCTTCGTTATTTTAGAAACAATAACGGCAAGAAAAGTCTACGGAAAAGGACCTATACTTACCGATACTTCGTAGCTTTCATAGTTTTGACAAAATTCATATGGTGGGTTGACTGCCCCTTTGATTAAAGCGAAAAGCTAGGTAACCAACCACACGGCCTGTGTTCCTATTGCTAGCTAGTATGTATGTTAACAAAGACTTAGGGATCCAAAGTATCTACCAGAAATCGAAGAGTAATCAAATCAACTAGTCATAATATATCTTTGTCTCTCTCAGAATGTAGGTGCTAGGGAGAGGGCTACATACATTTTAGGTAGGGTATCTTTGTAGTGTGTGGTGCCGAGCTATATTGTAAGATATCTTACGATATATTAATACATATATCTACGTGTGTGACGTTCTTTAAGGTTGCATATTGACCCATACTCCGCT
This sequence comes from Thaumatotibia leucotreta, assembly GCA_025490895.1. NCBI lineage: Eukaryota > Metazoa > Arthropoda > Insecta > Lepidoptera > Tortricidae > Thaumatotibia > Thaumatotibia leucotreta. The sequence continues at coordinate 30,830 of JALPQI010031869.1, read as the reverse complement.
GCGGACACGGCTAAGTCTCCGTTGCACATAAGCGCCTTGCTACACGCATGCATGATATTCTATATTTAGTAAAATAGTTTCACAGGGCATAATATCCAAATTTTCGCTGCTATTTACGTTAATCGGTGGTTGGGGCAACTTAAACTTAATGAAGTAATATTTTTTAGACTATATGACCGACAATCACGTTTTAAATACTTCCTTGAGAATCTTGTGGCAAATTCAGGTCACCTTATCTTAACATCGATAGATAGGTAGCACGTATATTATGTATACAGTATGCGGCTAATGCTTATTGATGGCGAGTTGGCCCTGTCAATTTATTTTATATACGGTGAACTTGACTTGATTTAGGGAGCTATGACAAAAGCATATTAAGCATAATGCTGGTCCGTTTTAGGCGGCGGTAGATGGATTGCTGAATTACATAATATACATTTTGATATAATATCGTTATTTAAACGAGCAAAAAATACTCGTAGTCCGTTCACGTTGACTGAACTCATTTATAATTAGTATAATCCGATCCCTCGTTTAATGGTAGAAATCATCAAAAACACGTCATGTATATACTGGTTCATTTGTCGGCTTACCGCGAAGCACAATCGACGTATTGCATGCGAGAGAGAGAGAAAGACAACACTTCGATCGTGGTTCGGGGTAGGCCGTGTTTGGTTGCACTCTTTTGTCCCGCATACTGTCGCAATAGCATGAAATTAAAAACTTAAGTCACTAAACGCATTTAAATTTTGAAAAACGTCTAATCGATTTAAAACTTATTGTATCGGTTTGGCGCCATTATTAGTGTAAGTGACCAGTAATCTAACTGGATTAAACTTAATGTGTTTCTTGTTCGATATTTAAAATAAATGCTAACTTGGAATTTACGAAATATGAGATTAAAGCAATTAACCGTTATTTTTTCATGTAGTTGATGTCAATGAACTAAATTGACCTAATTTTTTGAATGACTTTGTTGTTTTAGATCTTTCGAAACGCTTGATTCTTTGACGAGTGCATAACACTGTTAATCTTCTTGGTTACATTTTAAAATTAATGGTAAAGTTACTGCTTACTTCAGATGTAATGAAACTTCAGATGTTAATATTAGAACTGTTTATTATTAAAATTAGGATGAAACGTCTGATTGACGATCTGATAAGTATCATGGTATATTATTATTTTAACGCAGGCCTATAGATCTCGGTATTTTGGTAGGCTTGCGTGGGGATATAGATCCAACACGTAGAGGCCCTTTGGAGAACTTTGCGGTGTGGTACACCTGTTGCAACCCATTCACGGGCACAGATATAGATATCCGTGAACCGGTTCCAACAGGCGTATAGAGGCTACTGAAAATTAAATAGAAAAGACTAATGGGTGATGGTGATGAAGATAGGATGGATAATAAGAGACGGAACTATAGAAAAGAGGAACAATGATTTCCCTTTGCTATCAAGTCGAGGCAGGCAGTGACTTGCCACCGAATAGATGGGCCCCTGTAAATGCCGACGCAAGAGACAGGCATCAGGGGCAACACCACTGTAGGACCGGCTTAGAAGTGTATAAATTTTACAGTTCAAAGTAAAAAAAAGGTAAACATGGCTGACTTTCCATAGTATTTCACGTCTTTGACACATATCGTGAAACATATTTGCAGATATATTTTTAATGAATTTCAGATGGATATCTTAGATTTAATGGAACATGGTACACATTCGTCCTGAATTTCGTAACAACTAGACATGTATTTTCCGTAGACCCTTCAAATGTGTACATCTACTTTCGAATATTAATTTGCCTTCATCATCATCATCAGCCTATGATAGCCCACTGCTGGACGTAGGCCTCTCCTATTAACTATGCGTATAGACGCATTAGGAGGTAAATGCCCATAATCGCCACGCTGGGCAAGCGGATTGACGATCGCAGTAATGTCTCCACTATGATGATTGATGACGCTGCTGCTCACTATTCCACCACAATTTGCCCTAAACTAAATGAATGTATTAACTTTATTTTAAAGTAAATACGTTTACTATACATGGCTTTTAATGACGTATTCTTACTTATCAATAAAAAATCCAAATATCGTTTTTAAGAACTCGTTTTTAAATGAATGTTAGAAAGAAATATACTTTGATACCAAACTTATGACACAATAACCTAATACTGTGTAGCTGTCAAAGTAGCCAAACAGTTCGGCATACCATACACATATTTAGTATGGATTCCCATTTGACTGCTACAAAGTATTTGACGCTGACTGTTAGCCATGATCATAATAAGTTATTTATATAAGTAAAATCTTTTAACATTTACCATATATATTTCAAGGAATCTGAAGAGGAAATCGATTCAGAGGAAGATTCTTCCGAAGATGGATCGGAGTTGTCTGCAATGCCCAGAGCCGAGGACACCGTCAGTATTAATTCGGACTCCGAGTCCGAGGGCGGCGATGACACGTCACAAGAAAGTCAAAACAAGCATAACAGCAACGATATAATAATTCTAGAAAATGACAATGGACCTGACAACCAAAACGGGAATTCTCGAGATTCCGCGGCCGACGAGGTACACGAGATTATAAGTGATAATGATAATGACGATTGTGTCATGACCAATGACGAAAAGTCCAGTTCAAGTGTTAGTGATAGTAAAGTACAGCTGCGGCGCAGCAATAGAGCAATTAAAAGAAAAATATACGTAGACGAAGAAATGGAGAACGGGGGTGCTGGATCTGACATCGAAGAAGTAGCGATGGAAGATCCCTTAAGTCGTAAATCTAAGCCTATAGTTGTTAATGATACTAAGGCGTTAGTTGCAATGGCGGCGAAACAGTCTAAGATGACCGTAAATAATCAGAAAAAAGAACCCACAGTAGTTATTATAGACACTAATTCGATTATCTCTGGAAAGAGTTCGACACCGGCGCCCCCGAAGTCGTCCGTAACGACTATGACACCAGAGAACTTGTATCAAAGCATTGTAGCCCGCGGCACTACCGTTACCCCGGTGAGTAGCAAAACGGCGAGTAGCACTAACACTGCTACTGCCCAAAGCACCACCCAGACTGCGCAACCTAACATACTGCCTTCTTTGACTGACGACATGTTCGTTGTAGAAGCACCTTCGTTTATAGTACCTTATGTGTACGAAAAACCTTCTATAAAGCCTTTTAGAGAATTTGTAGACGTATTAGGTAAAGAATTAGAAGAACAAAGAGCCAAAGAAGAGCGAGAAAGATTAGAAAAAGAAAAGTTAGAAAAGGAAAAACGAGAACAAGAAAGAAAAGAAAAACGAGAGCGAGGAGAAGAAGTGGAGGAGTCGGAAGACGAAGAAGAGAAGGAAAAGGAAGCAAAGAGGATTGAGGCTGAGGAAGAGGAGAAGAAAAAGAAAAAGGCTGAGAAAAAAGGTATTAACATATTAATTCTTGTTTTGAGCAGTGCTTTATAGGTTAGAGAGTGGGAAGGCCATAATTGTATTGACATATTGTTATAAATGTTATAATATACTCGAATTTGACGGCTAGGTCACTTTGTACTATAAGTGAAGAAGCAATATACGTTACAATTTACCGTAAATTTTACGGCACCATCTTGTTGACAGCGAAACAGTCAGTTTACAGTTAGTGTAAATTGTGTACTTGAAACAATTTCTAATTATGCTTATTGTCATACCTTTTCATGACCACTTGCATGCTATGCCAATATTGTAATGGGATTGTGTATAATTATTTTCAGAAAGGAGACAACGCAAAAATGAAGAAGATGATGATGTTTCGTGGGATGGTGAAAGTTCTACAGATTCAGAAGATGATATTAATAGTGACGAAGAAGATAGAGTCATTAAGGAAAAAGCTGACACTTTAGAAGAAATTAAAGACGTTACAGAACTGGCTACGGATAAGGTTACCACTGGCAAAGCCGACAACTATTTTGATTGTTCGCTGGGGAAATTCTTTATAAATATTGGACTTAACTTTGTGCAAGAGTATGTACAAAATGATTTATTAAAGCAGCAAAATAGAAAGCTGTACAGGGAAAAGAAAGGCGGGCACAGCACTAAGGCGACTGAGTCGTCTATAGCATCGCTGATGAAGAATTTAGAGTTTAGTAAAGAAAATAATGCACCCTACCGAAATCCTCAAATTAAATGTGAATTTTGTAGTTTCAAAACTGAATCTATGTTAGTAATGGCCCATCATTTGGAGACTCCGCATATGAAAAATAACGTTTATAAATGTAATTTCTGTGCATTTGAAATTCGAAGTCCTCATGATATTCTGTACCACATGGAAGCGGAGCATAATACGCGAGGGAAGTTAGAACGCGCGCCGGCGTACCACCAGTGTGCGAACTGTCCCTTCGAGGATAACGGAAAGGGCAAGCTCGCGCGGCATCTCATACCGTGTGCTAAGAAGTTCAAGCCAGAAATAAACTTGGCACCGCCAGTTGAGTGGGAGCCTCCAGCAAAAATACCAAAGGTAATTGATATTTTTTTTACTTTTGTTCCAGTAAGCTTTTTTATTGCTTATAAAGAATATTTATTTGCATTGTAGGTATAACTAATTTTTGTCATTGCTTATTTTGTTTGGTATAAACATTGTTAATTAAAAAAAAATCACGTAAGTATTTATTTCTTGTTATTTATATCTTAATTAATGAGGTCGAATCACATTACATATACAGGGTGTAAGTCTTAATACGGGCGAAGCTCTTAACTGGCGTTAGTTTACAACATAATAAGTACATTCAAATAACTTTTTCTTAAAATTAGAGCAACAAAATTTTCCATACAAAATAATTCGGCGCGCAATGTAGAGCAACATACGCGAGTTCAGCACTCGTTGACAGCTAATTTCAAAAGCAGATGACATAACTGCCATATCAACAAAAACAAATGTTCGTACCTACATTGCTGCTCCGATAATCTTAAAAAAATTCTGTAGGGCCATAATTAAGAGTAACTTTAAAAAAAACTTGTAATCCATGATTACACTAATGAATCCCATGCCTGGTTTAATTGATCGCCCGTATTAAATTTACACACTGTATAAAATTCCCCCTTATTCATAAACGTCTCTTAACAAAACATAAGCATGTATTGTTTGTCCCTTTCGGTCTTATCAATATCTCTAAAAGACTGAAACATACATACTCAGCGGGTTGTTAAGTTAGAAGACGTATATGAATTAAGATGGTTAATTTTTCCACTAGCAAAACCTAATTTTAGTTTTGCCGTTTCAATCTATTGGCAATACAAGTGTGATGTGTAAACCTATTCATGAAATCATTTCAGATAACGAGAGCGCGTAACAACATGTTGGGTTCGTATCCAAGCGGCTTCGGTCGGCCGCAACTCGGCAACAGCGTGGTCCGGGCGCCGATGAACATGGCCAGCGTAATGGGCGCCGGCGCTGGTTTCCGCGCGCGCGGCCGGGCGCCTATGCCCGTGCCTCCTCGGCCAGCCATCCTGGGCTCGACTATGATCCGCGGCGTTATGGTGCGTCAACCTACACCAGCTCTGGTACCTAATCCTGATAAGCTAACCCATTTTAACTTCATAAATACCTTCCTAACTTAGCCAAGCCGCAGGTATTGTCTGTTCCGTTCGCTCTTCTAGACATATTTATGACCGAAAGGGAGAAACAATACTTAGCGGCTTGCTAAGTGAGGAGACGTTTATGAATAAGGGGGTAAAACTTGTGCTAATTCTTTTTTCCTAGTTTCACTAAAAAATATTAAGCTGTTTTCTTGGACTGTGATTACTGATTAGTAAACATAGAGACGGACTGGTTTAGTTACACATGGTGGCCAAATAATAAGTGCATTCTCGCTGCCAGTGAGGTTTTGGGAAGCAGAATAAGCTCCTTAGGATTTTTTTTATTAGTCCAGTTTCAGAAGTAGTATTAGTTGTAAGTAAGTAGTTATATTACCTAACGCCTTGTAATATACGTACGTATTAAAAAAATACCCCTCTGATACTTTCAAAAAACCTAGGGGACCTATTCTGATTAGATTACCTAAACCTCAAGGAATTATTTAGTTTTATGTTGATTACATTATGGTATATCCAATCAAAGTATTATTCAAGCTATCAAGGAAGATAGCGTATGATGGTCCCGTTTTACCGGGTATAGTGCTACGCGTTAGTTTTGCACTTGTATACTTGTTAGAACGTACATGGACATATTTCTCGAAAGTTTGTAACTTGTAATACAGGCGGAAGTCCTTATCTAATTAATAGTGTTAAAAAGAGACTTCCACTTGTATTACAAGTTACAAGCTTTCAAGAAACGTGCCCCATGAAACCCCGACTAATGATTAACTCGGGACCATCATTTGCCTTTATCCCCCTTATTCATAAACGTCCTAACTTAACAAGCATTGTTTGTCCCTTTCGGTCTTATAGACAATATTGATTAGACTGAAAGGGACAAACATTACTTAGGGCTTGTTAAGTTAGGAAACGTTTATGAATAATTGAGTATGTTTGAGTATATTGACTCCCTCGCTTGCGCTTAAAATGATAATAAAATATAAATGACATTTTAAAAGTTTTCTTCCCAGAACAACAACAAAAATGCCATGGTCGGCAAGTCGATGCACCAGCCATCTATCTCGATCACGCCGCTGCCGCGGCAGCCGCAGCCGGCGCCGGCGCCCGCGCACACCAAGAGCACCTTCGTCATCTGCGAGATCTGCGACGGGTACATCAAGGACCTCGAGCAGCTACGTAACCACATGCAGTGGATACACAAAGTCAAAATACACCCCAAAATGATATACAATAGGCCGCCGCTCAACTGCCAAAAGTGTCAATTCAGGTAATTATATTACTTTACAAGTTTTACAACTATGTGTTCGGGAGGATTCCTAATTTTAACAATAATTTGCATGTCGGATGACGACAGGATACCTACTTCCGAAACCGTGTTGTACCTACTATCTGTACTTGTATATCTGTGTGTCCTTACCAAATAAAATATCTTTATCTTTATCTTTATCAATGTATGTCTAATTAGAATTTTAATTAATTTAACACCAAAATTTGAATATTGTATCATTTTAGAGAGTTGCCTTTACGATGGGTATCATGTGACATAAACTAAAATTAAATTACCTGATTAACAGATTTCAGAAAGTGAAAAGTAAAGGATTACGTAAAACAAATACTAATTTTAAATTATAACTGTAATTTTTTACTGCTAATAGCAATATTTGTGTTATTTATATGCATGATCAGGTGATAGACCACCAATTTAGTTGTTATAACAAAGTATCTAGTTTCAAATATAAGTGAAAATAGATTTAAATTTATACGAATATCTTTTTGTCAACTGTAAAATGGTTACTTTTGTGTACATAATTAGTTTTTTGCATATAGTTATCATATAATAGATCTGTAAATTCGTATCTAAATAACGGAGCCTGTTGTTTCCAGATTCTTCACTGATCAAGGTTTAGAACGGCACCTGCTAGGGTCGCACGGACTGGTGACGAGCTCCATGCAGGAGGCGGCCAACAAGGGCAAGGACGCTGGCCGGTGTCCCGTCTGTGGCAGGGTGAGTTAACCAAACTTTGTCAACCCTTTGGTTACTTTGCTGCTGGAGCATTCCATGGGCTGTCCCGCCATACATACAAACGCGTGTATATTCCAATAATTTGAGTTATTCTGAGTTGTTAATATATATATTTTTATGAACAAATTTACTTACTCCTCTCGTCACGAATGAGAACTTCGATAAAGCCACAATTCTGAGAAAAACCGTGTTTGTACAGGACATCGGTGGACTTTTTCATGTAATTCAACTGCTTGATGATAAATTTGCCCTCAATTCGGTAAAAGCAATTAGATATTTCAAAAGTATATCACATTTATTACAGAATACCACAACTATTTATGGCCTTTTAGAATTATTATTCTGACATAGATGTCAATATCATAAGGGCGATTAATATGTCAAACATTTCGTACTGGGTCGACGCACCAGATGGCAAAATTCGGAATATTCCCTTTTTGTGTGAAAAAAAAATCGATTTGACAGTGACCACGAATTGGAGTGGATTTTATGATGTCATAGAATTTAATCATCTGATTCTTTAATGCATCTTCCCTATTGGTGGCTATAGTTTCATTGATATGAGCTTCTCTCGCCCAGCTTACGAAAGCCTATTCATCCTTAGTTGTCTTATTTAATAAACAACTTTCTAACGCCGGCATACACTTTTTTTTTCTTTTAATTCAATATTTAAGTCAATAGTTATTATTTCCCATGGGATTGCTGTATTTTAATCAAGGATAAAACAGTACGTATATGCACTTTCAGGTTAGAAAATTGTTTACTAGATAAAATAACTAACGATTAATGTGCCATATTATGTAAAGGGACTTCCCTTTGTAAATATGAATTAACAACGAAATTGTCCTCTGACGCAGTCCTAATCTATGTCGTTGTGTTTGCAGGTATATCAATGGAAGTTGCTCAACCATGTAGCTAGAGATCATAATTTGACGCTTAAACCGGCGCACCTATCGTACAAGTGCACAGTGTGCACAGCCACCTTTGGAATGTACAAACAGTTCGAGAACCACGTGTATTCCGCGCACAGCGTGGTGGCCAAGCGCGTGATGGACAAGAGTAAGACCGCGCCCGCCGCCAAGCCCAACGACTCGTTGCTCAAGCCGCTGAAGATCAACGACGAGATTACCATCATCCCGCAGCCAGTGAAAGCCGCCACTCCCACGTCGGCTAAGGATAAATAATGAGGTGATTACAATACAATTTTTATCATAAACCGGTTTTCTTTACATTTTAAAACGACTTAAATCGTACAGTCTGGTGTGTAATTTTATTTTAATGTAACAGTTAGGACCTTGTACGTTCTTTATGAGAGGATTGTAATTTCATTTTATTTTAATGTAACAGTTAGGACCTTGTACGTTCTTTATGAGAGGATTGTAATTTCATTTTATTTTAATGTAACAGTTAGGACCTTGTACGTTCTTTATGAGAGGCTTCTTTCAATACGCATTTATCTACAACTGTACAATCCACTGAGTTTCATACAATTATAAATATTATTGTATTTGGTTTAATTTATAATTTTCTTTGGAGGAATTCTATATTTAGCCAATCGTTAAAAATATTGACTTTGTTCGCAACATTCTATTTTGTTCTAATCAGAATAAGATACCGAATGGGCCCTTAAAAGGATCACCACTATTTTGGTACACTCTGTATATACTTTGACTATTTTCTTAACCACTCATTTGCTTTGATTTTTGCGATAGACTCTGTGTCTATGTAAAATAAGACGACGTGATGACATGTAACAAAAGCTACATGAAGCAAGTGAGTGGTTAAACAACTTTACTTGTGTGTCTTATAACTAAAAATTATTTAGAATAAACACTGGAACATGACTCAATTTCCATGATGCATAGCTTTTTGTGGCAAAGTAATTGTGTAGTAAGAGATATAACATCTTGTAGAAAATATAATCAAGGTTACAATCAACTAAAACAAAAGTAAAGTTTCTGTAACTTTATTATTGGTATGAAAATCACAGGGGTGACACGGCGTTTTAGCCAAGGTTGTATAACATTCCTCAGTAGAATCCACTAATTGGTAAACAACTATGGCAGACTTTCCATAGTATTTGACGTCTTTGACGCATATAGTGAAACACGTTCGCAGATTACGTTATTAATACTAATATATATTAATAATTTAAACTAAAAATGTATATGATTTCAACGTTTTAAGTTGGCGATAATACCGATATTGTGTTCTAATAGTGCGTGATTAATTGATTATGGAATAATGCAAGTTTTTAGGTTAGCTTAATTTTTTTTGGATTCTACTGACGAATGTATAAAATTGGAAGTTCGTTTAAAACAAAACGACTACACATTTTACTGACTTGGAATTACCTTTATAATGCAATTATGTTGTTTTTTTGCGCTGTAAAGTATCCTGATTATACATTTTGCGCACATGGCAAAATTCCAAATCACACGTAGTATCTACATACGTCTATATGAAACATGTACATTGTCGTATATTTATATGATTCATTTATGTTCATTGCGAATTTTATAGTTAATGTCGTTAACAAATTACTCGATAAAATGCTTTGGCGAAATGAATTATAGTTATTTGTGACTGTAAATTTTACTAAGAGTTTAGAAAATACAGTTCCAACTGTGTCTCCTCAAATAATGTGCTTTTGGCAAATTAACATTATACATAATAGGTTCTCTTATTTCGTAAGCTTTGCTAAATATTCGAGAGGTATTTGATTTTAAATAAATATTGAGATTTTAATTGTTAGGATTCTCGTTTCGTCAATTATAACGATTACTGAAGACAAACAATTTACAAATGTCTTCACAAGTCTAATTGTATTTTTCACTGAACCAGCCATAAGAGCCTTTGCTTGAATAGCATATCAATTAAAACTAAGGTTCACATGCCGTGGTTTGTTCCGCAAAAGTAGTTTTCTACAAATATTAAGAATGCTCAGTGTTTGATTTCTGTTTAATTTATTTCATTTCATACTGAGTTCATTTAAATCAAGAATTAATTACTACCGCACTGCGAATGTCGTATTTTGAAAGCTCTGCTAAATATTTACCGCAAGCGCTTTATTGTCCACATAATTATTTATAATTGTTTCAATTGAATTTTTTGAATGTCATATTTTGGTGCAAATACTTTAGGTCATTGGTTTTTTTTAATGTCTTTTGTTATAATTGTGTTACATATTCGACAATATTTTATTCAATGGCCCTGATGTGATGACACTAAAATGCTAATGACAAAAATAGATTATTATTTATTGAAAATTTGTTGAAACAAGCTTGCACTAGTTGTTAACGAACTGGAAGTAGTCGTGAAACTGGAAATGTTGTTGAAATCATGTTACATTTATGACCATTTTGTACACTGCAGCTTTTTCCTAGTTTAAAATAATAATCTTTTATTTATGACTTACAGCAACTGTGAATTTCTATTTTTTCTAAGGGGATACCTTTATTCATAAAAATCATCAGTATTATTGGGCCCTTTCAGTCTTTTCAAAGTTATCAATATTTCTCTAATACTAAAATGGACAAACGATACTTAGTTTGAAGACGTTTATGAATGAGGGTTTAAGTATTTGTACAGCTATTTTCATCTGCAGAAAAATCCACATGCTTGAAGACTCACTACCTCCGACATGCTCAACTGACCAATGGAAAGCATTATCTTATTGCCAACACTTGTGCGCGTGGTCAGTTCAGGATGCTTAGCCAAGTTGCCAATCGTAGTTTTCCCTCTCTGTCACTCCTTCATATTAGTGCGACAAAGAGGTAAAACTACGATGCGCTAGCAAGCGCTAGCGATTGGCAACTTGGCTAAGCACCCAGTTGGGACTGTACCAGTATGACTGACCTTGTCGCTTGTTGCAGGGTCGGCCGGAGCCGCGGCCGCCGCCGCCAGCTTGCCGACGCTCGCCACGCGCCACCTCCGCGTCGCCTCCACTCGAGACCACCACTCAACCTTTAGTATACATTCCAATTGCAACCAACAGTGACTCTAGATATAAACTCATATAACACAATAAGATCACTGATATCTAAAAGCAATAAATTAAGAGCATATCTCGCAATTGACGTCAACATTTTTGTTGCTTTTTAGGAGTTGGAGGTATTTCGACTTGTAGGTAGCAATGTCTTAACTATATGTATATGTGTAATGTATTCGGTACTGAGGAAATTTGCACTGCCTAGGCTAAATAAGCCTGTGATATATTGAACGAATATTATACAATCCGTTCGACAAAGTAATATTTCTTGACTTAACGTTAATGGTACTGTACTGCCGCAGGAGGGGGCACTTATACTGTCAAAACTGCACTTCAATAAATATTTATAACGTGACATTAGTAAACACTGGACAACTTGGAATGTATACTAAACGCTTAGAGCATTTTTCTTGTAGGCTCTAAATACCTCAGGATTTTTATCGTCGAAAATAATAGATTTTAAATATATATCTTTTGTTACAATATCGTGTTCTATAGTTTCAAATGATGGTTCTGAATAATTGATTTATATATACGGTATATTATATGTATTTACATATTTGTGTGAGGCTGTGTTATATGCCTCGTTTTGTATAATTTGTCTATAAATTTAGGTGAACGATTTATCTGATATTAGAATCTTCATGCACCGAATATAACGAATTTACGGTTTAGTTGCCGCAGTTGTAAAGGGATCTCTCCCTGCCAAACCAAGAATAGTGTAAAGAAATTGAAGTTGTTTTGCCGGGTAGCAGCTTCGTATTGTGACATCGATCACATGCAGGTCACGTATTGTTGCAACTTTAAGAAACGGTTACCTGGAGGCCGGTCTTCTAAAGCTCCTACCTGTTGGTATACATAGGCAGTTAAGTACGGTCATTTCTTTCATGTTTGATATAATTTGAATAATCGTATAGAGTCTGTCAATATAGTGGTTATTTATTTGTTCAAGATAGATAAATCTGAAGAGCTTTATGAGACCAGCTAACAGTTTTATTGCCGATATTTATATGTACATACATAGTAAAAAATAATATAAGTATCTCGTTGTTACGAGATGTCTTTTGTCTAGTTTTATATGCAGTGTTACATTTATAACGATTTTATAATTCTCGGATCTTAATGAAAAATAATATAATGATCCACAGTTACATTTAGTACCGCTAAGTCCGCTATCGATTAAGCTGGGCAGGTTACAGAAACTCGTCGTATATCTATGCGCATAATAATACCTTAAAATAGTATTTTTTTAATAAATACTACCTGGTTTTTAATTCCCTACATGAAAACAGATATCACATGTTTCAGTTACTTTCCTTGCTTTGACTGGTTGCAAAATGTCATGAGTTTCTTCCGAAAATCCTTCTCACTTACGTATTTATAAAATTACGAGTATAGCGCTTTTGGCCATCATAGTATCAGTTTTAATTTTCTCGGACCTTTCACATTTGTATCTACTAAAATTGGACTTAATTCCGTATTGTTTAATGACGACTACGTATGTAGCAACGCAGGCGTGTTTTGAATGAAGTCCTATTCTAGTCAATAGTCTTGTAAAATGTATATGACACACATTTATTTTGTCTTTGTCAAGAAAAACAAATCTTGACCTGTTACATGGCGACTTACAGCTACAAAAGTTTACTTCAAGTGCCTTTTATATCTTAAAGCTTTCGATCTGATAGTACTTATAGAAATTATTACCATATTCCGAGGAGGAGAGCGGGGGATGAGAAGTCGTCAAGCGACTGGAGACAAGAGTAAGTGTTTTGATTAGCATTCGATGCGTATCAATCCATCCATAATCCTACCAAATAGACAAAAATCTACTTTTCAGTAACTACTTATTTTAACGCGGATAGAGAGTGAGGTAGAGGTAGTCAAGGAAAATTATCCTGATTCATCTCTCACACGTGTAGATTGTCTGTGCTTAATACAGTAAAACCCACATGCACAATTGCATAGTTCGTATTTGCCAAGTAACCCGGTCAAATTCTTACATTCTTACCGACGCTTAACTCTTGAGTTAGCAGCTAGCACTCGTACAAGTGGCGCTTTAACGATAGTAATATAACCCCTAGTTATGATATTATTCAAGGTAACAATAACTGTTTACAAATATTATAACTAGGTCAGGTTTTCCTATTTGGATTAAAATTGTATTATGACTTTATGACTACACAAGCGTCGATCCTAAATAATTTTTGGTGTTGGCGTTGTCTATTGTTATACATATCGTAAATTTGAGTTTATTGTTCTCAAAACTTAGTTATTTGTATTTATAAAACTAAATGAGGGTATATTAGAGTAACGATTCATGAAACATATGCCCCCCTAAAGACAGCTAACCTAAGTTACATAGCGTCGTTGAGATTGCCAATTCCGTAATGTGCACGATTTCAGGAACTGAAAAGTCAATCCAAATGACATATGTTTACAGTCTTTTTTTATCAAATTTGAAATTTACACATAACAGAATTGGCAATCTCAACGACGCTATGTAACTTAACCCCTCGTATGCTTAGACACGGATCCGTGCGTGGGAATTTCAATCTATTGTTTTAAATGTCAAGGTCACTTTTTCAGTAACGTAATTTGACAGGAAGCATACGAGGGGTTAAGGGTATACGACAAACAATACGTTTTTCACTTCGTATTGTAAGTACACTCCACTTCTATTTGTTTATCTAATAGGTAGGTACAATTTTTTTGTGGTGCTCAATTTATATTGATTAATTACTGTTTACGATCGTATTAAGTTTCGGTTTTTACAAAATATTTATTTTAATATAGCGAATGTTCTAAAATTCCTCTTCGCGTAAATAAGATATTTTGAAAATCGCAACGAAACTTAAAAGAAAATAAATAATTCAATAAGTTCGATACCATAATCGCTGTAGTTATTTTTTTAACCGACTTCAAAAAGGAGGAGGTTAACAATTCGTCGAAATCTTTTTTTTTTTTTTATGTATGTTCCCCGATTACTCGAAGACGCGTGGACCGATTTCAAATATTCTTTTTTTGTTTGAAAGGGTATACCTTCTAGTTGGTCCCATTGTCACCGAATCCAGATCTGATGATGGGATCCTGGAGAAATCGAGGGAACTCTTCAAATGTTGTAGGCACACATGACATTTTTCATTTATTTTCGAAGACTAATCAAGTATTTGCATCTAGTCATGAACATCTTAAGTTGGTGATCTGATGATGGAAGGTACAACTCTTTAGCAATTAGGAGTTGGGGGATAATTCTTTAAGTATAACATATTTCGTGTATTTTGGAAGCTATTTGAGTATTTGCCTTTAGGTGGTCATCCTTTCATGTTGGTGAGCTGATGATGTAAGGTACAACTCCTTGGAGATTAGGAGTTGGGGGATAATTCTTTAAATATAACATATTTCATATATTTTGGAGGCTATTCGAGTATTTGCCTTTAGGTGGTCATAGTCTCATGTTGGTGAGCTGATGAGGAAAGGAATAACTCCTTAACGATTAGGGGTTGGAGGATCATTCTTTGTATAGGTATATAACAAATGTCATACATTTTCGAGATCTATTCAAGTGTTTGCTTAGTAGTTATGACATGTCGGTTAGCGGTTAGTGATTCTTTAAATAATATTGGCATGCTAAGTCTGTTACCTTTGAAATTGTTTTTGTATTCATATAAGTTCGCCAGTTCAGGTTTTATGGCCTACTACAGTGCAGTACATTCTAATTATAAGTATTTAGAGCATACTGAATAACGATTTTATATTTACACTACTAAAAAGCAAAAAATAAAATATTTTAAAAATAAAAATAAAACCGCCTTCAAAAATTCGCCCGAACTAAAAAGTTAAAAATAATTTTGGTTCCTACTTCTTAGGATTTCCTACCCAAACCTTTAAACCTTTTACCCTATTCATTGAAATAAAACATTATGGCTAGGTACCCTACAGATTTCTTAGAAGTCGGTGCCAAGCCAAATATGTTCACTTTGCGAGTACTTATATGTATTTGATAGAGCTTTGTAATATACTGTCACTCCGGTTATGCTTTCATGAAAATGACTGAGGCAGACCATTCTGTTGATAAAAGCGTAATCGGAGTGACAGTAAGTTACAAAGCTCTATCTAATATATACCTATGAATGTATTCGGCTTGGCACCGACTTCTAAGAAATCTGTAGGGTACCTAGCCATAATGTTTTATTTCAATGAATAGGGTAAAAGGTTTAAAGGTTTGGGTAGGAAATCCTAAGAAGTAGGAACCAAAATTATTTTTAACTTTTTAGTTCGGGCGAATTTTTGAAGGCGGTTTTATTTTTATTTTTAAAATATTTTATTAATTTGATAATACTATAAAATTGATACCAGTACACCGTTGTACCCATCCTATTGGCGTATATAATAAAAAAATAGTAGATTTGAGGCTGTTGTAAGTCCCTGTATACGTGATTGACATGAGCTCATGTCATTTACAACTGAAAAAAAAACATCCTAATCTAAATTCTACCGTAAAAGGGCTACCTTCCTCCCCTTTCCCCGGGCAGAAGAAACGGACAGCTATTTCATTGTCAGATTATTATATTTTATTGAGTGTTAGGGTGCTAGTGAAACAGGCCCTAACCGAAAAGAATGCCTTTCGAACCATTAAGCGTGATTATTTTTACAATTTGGCATATATTAATTGTGTTATTGGACAGAGGGAAACGTTTTGTCGAGAGAGATTATATTAAGAAATGGTATTTTTGATCAACCCTAAAGCCTAAAGTGTGAATTCCTATACCATTCTTCAGTTAGAAGTAAAAAAGGTAAACAAAGACTGCTTACATTTCATAGCATTTGATGTCTCTGACACATATCGTGAAACACATTCCCAGATATATTTTTACGTTAATACTAATTTAAATGGTTTTAAATTGGTGATAAAACCAAGATTGTTTCTGAAAGTGCGTGATTATGAAATAAAGCAAGTTTGCAGGATTGTTTAACTTGTTTTTACTTTCAACTGAATAATGGTTTACCTTTCGCTATGGTGTCGAATCATGTTAGACGCCTTGGAATAAGGTACATTTGAATTCTTTGCAACCATTAAATCAATGAGACTTAGAAAAACCTTACCTTAGTACTTACAAACTACATATTTAGGGTCTGTTTTGCCATCCCGAATAAGATATATTTTGCCAGATAAATGTCCTTTTTTTAAATATGTTTGGGGAAATGGCTAGTGATGTGATAATGATAATATTGATTATCCGACTGTTTTTATAGTACATAAATCATTCTCGACTTTCGATTTATTCTGTATTTCGAGGTCTCATTTGATTAGTACAGCAAAAAGAAAACTAATAAATGAATTATATCACTCTTCACGCTTATCTTTCACAAATATTTTAACGTTATTCTTACGTATTCGTCTACGCCATAATAAGAATGTAAATGCAAAGTAACCGGCTTTATTAATCTTTTGGACGCCAATGACTGATAAACCGGCACTGCAGGTCCAAAGCAAATCACCGATTAATAAGCCACAGCCCACAGAGCAATGTAATCCTACAGGCTGACATTCTGAAAAAACACTTCGTTGACGTGGCGTCTGAGTGACAGCTTTTGTAAATGACATGGCGTCGAAAAGGTTAAGGATTACAAAATTTATGCCGATATCATTTCTGTTAATAGTGCAACTTATTTTTATTAACTTAGGTACAGTACGTATACCACCGAAAGGCATATCTTTAGCCCAATGATGAACATATCTTGTTTATTACAATATCAGTTACCGTAAAACGGGGTAAATAGGAACGTAGACTAAACTGGGTCGCGTTTTATAAAGTTACAATTTACAATTTCGCTGTTTGCCTCTCTTTCTAGCCAATATGTGCGTGCGTTAGAGAGGTAAACAGCGAAATTGTAAATTGTAACTTTATAAAACGCGACCCAGGACTAACAGTCCAATTTAGAACAACAGATTTTTTCATATGTGATATTCTATACTGGACTGTTTGTCCTGGGCTAACACACTAGTTTACTCTACATTCCTAATTACCCCTTTTTACGGTATTTATTTTTCCATTATTTTATTATAAATTAACTGACAAGTTTTTTTATTTGGGGTCGATTAAGGTGATGGAAGTGATGTCTAAATAGTTACAGTCAAAGACAAAATAAGGTGTACACAAAAATATGTCCCAGTGCACTCTAATTCTGTGTAATAAGAACGTCGTAACATATTTATGAGCAGATTCTTTCAATACTTATTTTTGCACTTGACTGTACACTACATAGATATCACTTGTTTAGGCATTAGAGTGCCTGTTGTAATCTTCTTTGAAGTTGACTGCTCGCAAAATTTTGTTATATTTTACTGCTGTATATTATAACCAGAGCTAGTATAGAGTATAAATGTACCGAACTAAGCGAAAATAATCGTGTCAGACGCCATTAATGCTAGCTACAATAAAAGAATCATAACAAGAACTATGCTATTGTATATTCATCGCCGGGTTAAAGGGTTTGCTTTTCGTTAGCTTACATACTAACCCCCTTAATCATAAACACCTCTTAACAAGCCGCTAAGTATTATTTGTCCCTTTCACTCTTGTGGACATATTGATAAGACCGAAAAGAACAAATAATTACCAGCTTGTTAAGTTAGCAGACGTTTATGGGGTTAAGGACGTAGTTAAGGCAAAAGGATCCAACCGTAACCGCTGACATTTGTCACTGAGATTAATGACCTTTTGACATAAGATTAAAATTTAGTTGACAGATTTTTGTGGACTGAATCCTATTCCCTTAACTATGTCCTGTATAAGTCGTTTCAAGTGTCCATTCATTACTCGTTGGCATATTATAGACTCTTGGCATTATGGGTACCAGTCAGAATATACTTATGTGAATTTACAGTGGTTTTTAATAGAAATGTTTGATTAAAATAATTGATTAGAGATCCAGTATCTTAAGCCGCGTCTTCACCAGGTGAACTGGCTCCGCGCATGCTCGGTCCGTCTGGATGTGCGTGCCTCAGCGTTGAGTACACGTTGCCTCAGCCGAGCGGTCCTTGGGATGGAGCCGTCCGCTGTCCGTAAACAGGATGTTGTCAAAGGTGCCTCTGGGTGCACTGATAATTCGATGTGGCCGTATTGTAGTGGTGCTGTGGATGCGATTGTGATGGCACAGCCTGACTCGCCTGGTGGAGACGCGGCTTATTTACGATTTAAATAAATATTAACTTTATTCTTTAGCGAAGTCTCTGAAACGAAAACGGGGAAGACCATTGAGTGATTGTATTAATGATTACGCATTCCTAATTATTTAACATTACTCTGTGTATCGGAGGTGCGTGGTAATATATTTATTATTTATGATAAGAATTTTTAAATTAATGAATAGTTCGAACGAAAGTTTAAAAAATAATTTAATAATTAATGTCCTATTGTGTTTTTTAATTTTTATGTGCGTTGCATGTTTGATGATTGCGATTGGTAGAAACCCTAATTAATTTAGGCAAATTAATGATAGTGAATGACAGGAAAGATTCAGATTTGTAACACTTTTGTTATCTGTAAATATTAGGTATCGTTTAATTTGTAATAAAGATACCTTACCATAATATCGATGTTTTCATTTGTATTTTACTAATTTTGAAAGAACGGTCCCAACCGAGCCTAAAATACCGCTAAAGATGTCACATAAAACATAAAGGAACATTATTAGAACAATTCGCCTTTAGACATTTTCCAAATAAACACAAAAAAATACTGATTTCACCAAGATTTTATCATCAGACCCCGACTTGGTGCCAACGGGACCTCAGGGTGATACCCATTCGATTAAATATTTTTTTAAAGTCGGTTCACGCTTCTCGAAAATATCCGAGTTACAGCCCACAAAAAAAAACTGGTACCGTAAAGCCGGGTTACTTTGGCCCTAGGGGGTAACTTTGGCCCAAAATTAAGTTTATCATAAAACCAAAGCATCGCATAATTTACATGATGTATTGTTATCAGGCGTTTTAGGTATGAATTTTGCATCCCGACACATACTAAAACTGTTAATTTTAAATATGTCTGCCCGTCTGTCGAACTTTTTGTCTATCACATTTTTACGCGAAAACTGCTTAACCGAATAACACGAGGGCGGCTATGAATATACTTTGAGATATTAGGAACATCATGAAGTAAATAACTAAATAGGTTTTAATACAAAAAAAATCTTTAATGGAAGTTAGGTATCTAAAAGTTGCAAAAAGCACAGCATAGAAATGTTATATGCCGATGAAATTCAGGACAAACGTGAGAATTAATCGAAATAAGAAGTATGTGAAAAGACTTTTATGATGGAGTTGTAAATTTATATCATAATAATTATTTTAGTTTGCATTTGTCATTATGATGAAATCTTAATTTTACTGCAATAAAACAAACAATGTGTAAGAGGAAGTGGTGCTATTTTATAAAGTAACCCTCCCGAAGATATAACTTTAGCCCAAACTTTACGAAACAGAAAAAAACTTGGTGTGTAAATTACTTGATTACACTCTTAACTTTACTTCTGATTTATTAATTCTAACATAAAGGTGTTGTATTTCAATTAAATCGAATGAGAAGTAAAACACATCATTTTTTTGGGACAAAGTAACCCGGCTTTACGGTAACATTCATTTTATGGGTTCCGTAATACCGCCATGTCCGTCTTGTCTATGTGTCCGCAGCATAGCTCAGTGCAGCCGTCAGCACTAGAAATTAGGAATTTGGTACAGGTATACACCGGTACATATTAATCACGCCGACAAAGTGGTAGAATAAAGTATTGAAAAAAAATGTTTTTCAGGGTACCTCCCATCCCCCCTACCTGTGAGGTGAATTTTTTATTCAATGAAATCCTAAAATTTGGGGTATCGTTGGACAGATCTTTTAAAAACAATAAGTTTAACAAAAGAAAATATTTTCGGAGATAATCGCTCTAGAATAAAAAAAATGTGCCACCTCCCTTTAACTTTTAATTTTTGAATAACTACGGAACCGTACACTGAGAATGGCTCGACTTGCTCTTGGGTGGTTTTTATTTGAAGTCTATTTTAATCTATCATCAGTAGTATGAAGTCAGCATGTTGGTGACAAAATAGGGCTTTACGAATGAACGCTCGAGGATTATGTAGGTAAATGATTCCTACGAGTAACATACGTAGATATTCTTCTAGCAGGATCGAGAGATCGATAAAATTAAACATCGCCGTAATTGCTATCGATAAGTCATGTAGTAGTTATTACCTAGGTAATTTATAATAAATAAATATTGCGCCCTAGAGATTACAAGAATGCAAATCACATTGATAACAATACATTATTTTTCATATAATCGTGTATTTAGTGCATATCAAGAGAACAAAGACTAATTAAAAATACTGTAACGCCATAAGGTAAGTAATAATTATTATGAAGTATTAGATATTTAAAAATAGCCTAAATGTGATTTCTTGGTTACCTGATTTTACGAAGTTAGCATTTTCATGAGAATTATGTCGATATGGTTTTTGTCAATCTCTTGTTCCTGCTACAAAAATATCTAGGTATAATTATTACCTTGCCTTGGTCAGAAAGTTGTGTAGTGGCTATGGGTGACGTAAAAACGTGTTTCACTCTGCAGGAAAGTTTTCCTAACCATCCCAAGACTTAGGAGTCTGTAGCTCGTGCTTAAATATTAGCGCTAGGGCACAACATCAACTTATACGATTGTATATGTACCTATACGTTTTCATCATATTAATACATCGGCTGAACGACGCCTATAGACGTCGAAGATTGTATGTTAACAACAAGTCAATTGAAGTTGCGGTTAAGACGTATGCGTTATCGCATGATATTAAAACAACGAAAATGTAAGTACACCTATTTCCTTAATTATGAGGATGATATATGCGCGATTATCGTGAACATAAAGGAAAAGTATAATAATTATAATTACTTACCTATCTAATATTTTATCAGTTAAATAGGTACCGCCCGCGACCAACTACTAGTTACTTTAAGTCATAAGAACACTGCCTGTATAATTATAATACATCTATCTAAGTATGTCCACTATTCTTCTCTTTTTTTGCAGTAAATATTAATACGGCAAACAAATTATGTAGTTACCATAATACATAACAAGGTAAAGCAAAATAAGGCCCCATTTAGTGTGTCAAAAAATAAAATATATGTCGGAGACATGAGTTACAAAATCTAGAAAACGATAAGCAATGTTTTGCTTGGAGTGGTCTTTGCTTGATCCATACAGGTAGATGATAAATCAGGTTGGGATCTACCCACCTATGAACAGGTGGCTGGTGACCTGACAGTCATATAAAAGGTCACTACTGCAGTGTTCATCAATTCATTCTCGTGTTAGACATTGAACGATTCACTCTTGTCTTGTTATGTGAAGGGTTTACATTCTTACGAAGGAAGTTATTTCTATGGGGTATGCATCTATGCATGGACGCAAGCTTAGAACTCTCCATTCGTTTTCTACTAGTGCGTAGATGCGTAGATACAGTATTCTGAGTACTGTTAGTAACGAGTAGGAGTAACTGAAATCCTACCCCTCTTAGCTCGGCTGTCGTTCGGGCTCTCCGTTATATAGATATTATCGTACACCGTACCTCGCTCGAGTCACACACATCCTCGCACATCTCTGGTGGAAATGCAGCCTTAGGGGCCTAGCTGCTTCGATGATGTGGGCAAAAATATTTCATAGCGTTTCATGTGTACATATTTGATACTCCTCTAGGTGTAGCCTTATAATAAGTATACTCTCATCCTTGACGCTGTGGTCCAGGAACGTTAAACTTAGGTATCAAAAAACATCTTAAAAGCTAAAAATTAATAATGTTCATAAATATCATTTCACTTTTGAGACTTCACTTTATTATAGCGCATAATTGCTGTAGAACAAAGATGTGTTACGTCCTACATCCGTGTAGTAAATATTTATGACAATTATTACTTTGATCCCCGAAAGTAATACCTATAAACCAATAATTTTGGGAACTAGAGAGCCATTGGCGTACCGAAACTCCTACGCCTTTTAACTTGCACGTCTCCTAGCGACGTCTCCAACGACCGATTATTTTTATGTACCTGCTTCACTGAATATTACCACATTACAAAGGAAGGAACATAATATGTCAAAGAAAAGCCGACGATTTTCCTAGCATTGTAGCACGGAGGAGGGAGGTGGCGCATGCGCCGATGCTCTCGGCCAGTAAGTATAGTGCGCTAACATGCGGCGGTGGGCGGCGCTCTGGCAGGCCTCCACGCTTCTGCTTGCGGGAGCCACGCTCAATATTGGATTCTTCACACGTTCCAAAAACTTTTTACCATCACCGCAGGTAAGGTGCTTTGAGGTTTTCTTAATTGAGTGATAACATAATCCCGACAAGCGAATGTAAAAAATCTACTCATACCGCATAAACATGGAATTAACAGTATATTACGATACAAGTGGGAAAAAAAATCGTAACTAGTGGTAGACCAGAGAGAATAAATAACACCCTCTCTTCATATAAAAGGAATGGCGGTTAATGGACCGCAATGGACCTGTAAAAAGATTTAAATAATAAACCCAAACAATCTGATTATGGCTAAACAGCCGATGGCAGATTATCAACTGAAAGACAAAAAAAAAATAACGAGTGGTGATAAATCAAAACATGACTGAGGGAGTGTTTTAAATTGACACGAGTTACGAATTTCATTTTCGCATGTGTATCGTACGACGTTTTTCAGTACAGATAGCCATCCAAAGTCCTGATAAGAAATTAACCATTCTCGCACTCTAACTACTCACTAAAAAAGCACCATCTTTACTGAAAAAAAAAAATCCCCTGACATGTTTGTCAGGCGACTGTCGCTGTCGCCAACTCACTATTAGAGCAGCTTATTTCTTATTAAGAATACCTTCAAACTACCTACTCCTAATACATGCATAGCGATTATGTGAACAATTACTTCAAGGATTTTGAAAGTTTTTCATTAGGTTGATTATTTAGTGGTTAGCACAGGATATAACAAGTAAGTAATTACATTTTATAAGCATACTAAAACAGTTTTAACTAAGAAAAAGCTCCTTTATTAACTATTACCTACACTAGGGTAAAATCACCAATAGATGAACAGTTAAGCAACTTTCCCAACTTTAAATATTTTTTTCTATGTGATGTAACTCATATTCATCAATTTTTATTTTTTTATATGATTCAGCATTTAATTGAGTTTAGAATAAGCTATTTTTGTGTCTCGTATTAAACTTTAGTAATTTTATAAAAATGATTATATTAAAAAAGGAGTCAAATTTCCCAGTAGTTGAACAAAGTGCCCTATCTCTGAACAATTTGACCCCAATAAATGAACCAGCATAATCGCAATATAGCGAGACCAATATATGAAGGGCAAGACCCCAATAGATGAATAGAGCAAAGTAAAAACGTTCGTTTCTTAGATTAATTAATTGTATTTGACCTTCTTTTAATGAAATATAAGCACGGTGTATATTATGTAACAATCTGATCTCTAAGAACAAAAGTTTAACTTTTCCCAAGTTCAACCGTTCAATAAAATCAGTTGGTTCATGTTTCGGGCACAGTATTAACAAAATGAACGAACTAAAATGAATCGAATTCATTTATTGGAATCCGACCCAAAAGATGAACCAGCAAATTTTACTAGTTCACGTTTTGGACAGCGATTCTTGAGTTGAACAATCCCATTTTCATACAAAAATAAATTAATTTAAAACGTGTTACATGAAAAAAGGCTCGTTCATCTTTTGGTCAAAAAATTATCTACAAAACTGATTGTAATTTTATGTTTAAATATTGCATGTAGCTATTTTATTATAATTTACACAAGCGTTTGAAAATACGAGCCTTTGCCCAAAAGTTGACCGTCGTTCATCTTTTGGCCCGAACACACAATATTGGAACCATAACTTGACCAGCAAATATCTCGTAAACTTAATAAAAAAAAACTATTCTTTATAATATACACAATACAGATATTAGTCTACAATCTATACTGAAGTGAATCAAGGAAATAAAAGCCATATTCGATTTTTTTTACGTAATTAAAAGCTTAAATTTTTGAGGGCTTTTCTTAATAAGGATCCCATACAAAACGCGATTTTGGCGCAAAGCGCAAACTCGACGGCCGCTCACTGCCGCGTGCGTGGCTTAACTGTCTGGTAATTTGCATGTGAGACACGATATAGTGTTGCCGCATGTGAGAAAAATACTCCCGGGCGTGGAAAATTATTCCTGATTTAATTATTTAGGTTTTTAGACCTATCAGTCAACTTCTGGGTGGCAGTCATCTATTGGTACTTTTACCCTATATATTTTATCACCCGTAAGTATGAGATAAACACACTGTTAAATTTAGTTATATATTCTTTGCTCTCCGCAAATCGACATCAATCGTGACTATTTTGCGTGCACACTGTTCATGATGTAATATGTACGTAATAATTATAATGTCATTATTAGTATTTATAGACCAATACCTATGAATATGTACGACTAAATACAGTGCCCATCAATAATGTTTTGCCTAACTGAACCAGATTTAGCAATAATAACTAACTAAATTCTATGTTAACCATGATTAAGAACTCAACTTAAGATTTGAAACAGTCACTTTCTTGATTTATTGTGTTTATTAGAAATGAAAAGACGTTAGATACAGCAAGTGTAAGTTATTACTGTATTTCTATAGTGTAATGATGAGATGATGTAATATAATGATTATTTTAAGCTAGAACACTAAGCTGGCGCTTACCCCTACCTATTGTAAATCAAAATCTACAGTCGGTCCTGGCCAGATAATTATTAAAAACAAGATTATTCTTCCCATAAAAATGCCTTCAAAAATAACTTTCGATTTTATATTACTACGTCACGTCATAATAGCGTGGGCGATTACATTAATTATTAATTAATGTTACTAGTATCCATGGTTAAACAGGGTTTAGTATAATTAGCATTAAAAGTACCTATAAGATGTATGGCTTAATTATTAAATAATTTTGTTTTACAAATGTAATATTTTTTTATGTTGATTTTATTAAGGCCTGTTTAACCGTCCATAATAGTTATTTGTTTTACTAGGGAGCAAAGTGAATGTTTAACTCTCGTGCAAATATTGAAACCCGAGCTAGCGAAAGATTCCAGAATTTGAACCACGAGCGCAGCGAGTGGTTCATAAAATGGAATCTTGAGCGATGCGAGGGTTTTAAGGCACGAGAGTTGAACAAGCTTTGCTGCCGAGTGAAACACAACATTTTTCACCACACTAAAGCGAGGAAACATGCGAAATAAAACTCAAACATAACAAATTAGATGGTATTTATTTGCAAGTCCTCAACTTCCAAAAAATAAACAAATTAACAAATAATAAGACAATAACCTCAAATATTTATCTTGGCGTGGCAATGCTTAAAAATTCAGGATAATTCCAAAATGAGACTCATGTATTTATTGGCGATTTTTCTGTGATTTTTGGAATTATCCCACTTTCGCATCTCGCAATTACCCGAAAATTTGAAAATTAAGAGTGAAAGAAAACAAAACACGACCGAACTCGTTTAGATTTTAAAAGAAAAAAATATGCGGAGGCGTTCTGAAATTTGCATAGTGTCAACAATTTTATTTTCCTTTTATTTTAGTTGCCATGTTCTTAGAACTTTTAATTAAAAGCCTTTTACAACAAAATGTGGTATTTAATTTGGATTTTAGCATATTGAATATAATATTATGAAAGGTTCATGTGTATGAATTTGTTTGAAGCTATTGAGTTTTCGAACGTACTGTCTAGTTCAAACGTCAAAAAGCTTATTGCACTCTCAGGCCGTATAAGTTATTGCTTTAGTCTACCCAAAAGATTAAAAAAAAATTACTTTAACCTCTAGAGATTAAAACACAGTTTTGCGCTCTGAAATTGAAGGACAAACAGCGTGTTTACGAGCAGTGTGGTGAAAAATATATTATCAATTACTAAAATCACCCAAGTCCAAACTGGACTGAGTACCTAATACAAACTAAAAATATTTTTGTATACAGTTGTCTGACCACAAGTTTACCTGCTGCTGCCAAGCCTTGTAGTAAAAATAATCCTTTGTTTGGTTAACAAAAATGTTACTTAATTTAAAAGCTTAATAACTCCAAATCTTTACCTTCTACCTTTAGTGTGTTATGTTATGTAGAACATGCTCGTGTAGAAGCCTCATAAAAACGCGTATTTCATGCGAAATTAATTACAGTTATAGGTAGAGCGGTTGCAAGTATTGGTCAATCAATTTTAAGATCTCTTCCTCAATTATGATTTCCCTTTCATTTAACTAAGATACCTACATCAAATTAATGTGTATTTATAAAAAAAATACAGTCATTTATGTACACTGTGTTGAGTTGGGCTGCTGAATTCAAAACATTCGACTCACAAACTTTTTTTTTATTTGTATAGTTAGGTGATACAAGAGGCAGTCAACAGTTACTTCAGTTAGTGAGTCAATTCAAGCTGGCTATGCTATACATACATATAAAGGGTCCACGGAAAGAACATGTCTAGTGAATTAAAACTACAGAAGGAAAAACCACCTTACTTTTAACAGAATAGGTAGGTAAGGTGTGAATTTGCCCTGATTTTTTTTAAAGTAGGTACCTATTGGACATGTTTTTTCCGTGGACCCTTCATATACATATTGGGATTAATGCGAATTTTTGAAAGGTGCGTTCTAACTAAAAGAGCATTCGCTGTTCTAACCTCCCACTCTACGAAATTCGATCGGTACCTACACAAAACGTGATTGGTTGATTTCGTAGAACGGGCGCTAGAACAGCGAATGCTCTTTTGGTTTAAACGCACCTACATTGGAAGTCAAAATGATCGATCCATCGCTTTCACAAAATATACCTATAATGTCTTATATCTTATATTATTTATTGTAATATGATGGAACATTAGAATTACGTTGGTAACCAAACTAATCAATACTAAATTGATTGGATAGGTATACAGGGTGCTTTTTGTTATCCGTTATACTCGACAGGTTACTTGGGACATTAATATAAGTCGAGTGGTAATTATATCAACTTTGTTAAATTAGATAAAAAAATCGTTTTCATATAATATATCATACCTAGGTAAGTGAAATGATGTTTGTGAGAACCTTAAGAATAACATATAATTAATCTCAGGTGAGCGACGGTACATGGTAATATAATAACATTAGGATGTAATAAAGGGTGCAATGATACACTTGTTTAGTCATTAAACTTGTTTTTAATAACTCAATAATAGTAAAAGTTGAGACACTAGTTTCTTAGAGAAATGACATTTGACCTAAAATTTTATCAGAAAACAAAATAAAACACACAGTAAAGTCAATCATGTAAGGAGTATACTTACCCTCTTATTCATAAATGTAGCAAATTAGCAAGCCGCTAAGTATTGTTTGTCCCTTTCGGTCTTATCAATATGTCACTATGAGCAAAAATAACAAACAATACTTAGCAGCCTGCTGAGTTAGTAGACGTTTATGAATAAGGGGGTTAGTGTTGTTAAAAAATGTTCGTGCAAATATTTCGTTGAATGAATGTCATAACATTATACTATATTTATTGCCATGTTTGTTTATTGCATAATGCGCCATTTATTGCCATTATGATACTTTTTTCAAGTTATGGATACCGCACTATTATATAAATTAGAAGCAATATATCAAATAAATGAATTAGAAGCGATTATGTGTAATACGGAAATCAGTTTGTACATACCTACTGCACTAAGTATTGCACGTAAATGATATCATTGTGATCTATATGGATAATGAGCTGGGTAAAAACTA
Organism: Thaumatotibia leucotreta; assembly: GCA_025490895.1. Lineage (NCBI taxonomy): Eukaryota > Metazoa > Arthropoda > Insecta > Lepidoptera > Tortricidae > Thaumatotibia > Thaumatotibia leucotreta. The sequence goes on along the minus strand of JALPQI010031869.1, from coordinate 2,388 downwards.
TAGCATTCGTGCTTGCGAATAATTCTTGCGTCGTTAACAGCACGGTAATTGAGAATTTGCGATTATTTCATGTTAATTGCTTTGACGTGACTGAATTTGCTCGAGTGTCGGATCATTCTTTCCTACTGAGCGCCCTGTAATTTGATCCCCTGATTAATGTGTACGAGTAATATGTATGTGTTAGTAGCATCTAGTAGTTCCTACTCTATTTACCTATTTCATCATCAGTGCTTATATAATATATTATCAAAAAGTGCACAGATGGTGCAATCTTACCTTACATAACTCGACTTAGTTCCACAATAACACAGATCAGTATAGATAGCTAACGGTGGCATGGAACATGTCGCAGCGTTATGGCCGATAGGCCTTTATAGTGTGACAGATGGCCGCCCTATGAGCCAGTCGCAACTTACCCGCGACTGCAGGATGAGCTCGGACATATCCGCAAAATGCCGAATTGTGCCGTTATTTCTTGTAAAAATAGTAGTGTAAATAAACATTTCGAGGACTATTGAGTCACGTACCACATGAAAGTATTGATTTTTATAGTTATTAGTTGACAAAACCACGTATTTTTACAAATAATATACAACAACAAACCGCTGACATAAATGTCATAATGATTTTACTTGGGCGTACCAATTGGTTGAACTATTCAGTGACAAATTGTATGTGCGTTTTACATTGACGGCTTAGAATAGCAAGCAAGTTGCAATTTGGTAAGTGACCGTGCAATGTATTCAATTGCTAGCGATATTCACAACCGTCCTGTCATTTCTTGGTACGGCCGCTGCAAGCAGGCCGCGAACTAGAGGTACGACTGACTGTGCCGATGACAAATAGGGTCGATAAATTGTTGATTTATTTGATTATATTCAATTTTTCTTTCATATTTTGACCTTTGCATCAATATCTTATCTTCATAAAGGTAAAACAATATAATATATATAGATTATATCGCGTATTATATTATTTTGAGCCTTTTACAATAACCGTTGTCAAATGTTGAAATTGTTTTATTTAAATATGTGACCATCGCGGAAACGGCTGATAACATTATATTTATTAAGGGTACAACCGTCTAAATAATTATTTGCTCATGTGATTGCCAGCCACAATTAAGATAATGTCGTTAATAAATTGCTTTGTTCATATTCAAATATATGTTTATAATTGACATTCTGTAGTTTATTATTTACAAACCAGATCCGACACGAAAGTAAGAAAAAAGTTTTCTAATTTATTATTTAACGACATAAAATGAAAACAAACAATATAAGGACTTAACTACCTATAAATAAAAAAATTGGCCTAAATCGCCGTCAGTGGGCGGCCAGCCTTCTGGGTACCTTACCCAGAAGGCTGGCCGCATGCCCCCGTTGTATAGCTATACTTAAACGCTGTGCAAGGTACTGGTCGCCTGAGGTCTCTCTTAGGCGAGCCGCTAGATCTTTAAAAAGTCCATGTGCACTTGGCTCCCATGGCCCCAAGGTCTCCACACCAAACGCCGCAAATACTATGTAGCTGGTTCCTAAAGCAGCATATTTGCGGCGCTTGAGACTTTCGGCTAATGATGCCGCGGCGCCAGCAGCAACGCCGGTGACCGAAACATGGGGACGGCGCCAGAGTGTCAACGCAGGTGGCGTGGCGTCCCAAACTAGCGGCCGGCCCATGCTCCAGGGCACCAGCGTCATTCCGTCAGGCCTATTGCCGTCGTCCCTGGCCAGACCGTTGGGCTCTAGGACGGCCGGTATTTTCGCGCTAACAGGGGCGCGCTAATGTTTATAAAGATTAGATACATCGTCCAATGCGATATTTTAATCTGTACCTATTTATTTCTTATTAAATGATAGATCGATTTTAATGTTTTTTCTTAATATTCCGACCTTATCAAATATTGATTGATTGATTGATTAATTTATTCAGAAACAATACAAGATTGTGTTTGAAAAATATCATTAAATAATACATTATTTCTATAAACTAAGCTTATCTACAAATACAAATAATATAATATAATTAAGTTCCATAGCCAATAAACAATGTCAGAATATTTGCAAATTGTAAAACCAATGAACAAATTATGTTAATACGTCGTTAAATTAATACAATAAAAAATATCCAATAAAATTAATTATGCGCAAAATATGTCGTCGATACTGTAGAAACACCCCCTCAACAAAAATAGTTTTAATTTTTTATTGAAGGTTTTGTGGTTCGCAATAACTTTTAGTTGTGTAGGTAGTTTGTTGAAAAGTCTGACTGATTGGTATCTTACACAATGCTCTACTACTTTGCATTTAGGACAGAGAGTGGACGTAATAATTTATCGACGTAGGGCCTCCTCTCTAGTGCCGCATCATATGGTAGCGCTTTAGCCAATCA
>JALPQI010031868.1:0-17473 GCA_025490895.1 Thaumatotibia leucotreta | reverse complement strand
ATTAAGATAATGTCGTTAATAAATTGCTTTGTTCATATTCAAATATATGTTTATAATTGACATTCTGTAGTTTATTATTTACAAACCAGATCCGACACGAAAGTAAGAAAAAAAGTTTTCTAATTTATTATTTAACGACATAAAATGAAAACAAACAATATAAGGACTTAACTACCTATAAATAAAAAAATTGGCCTAAATCGCCGTCAGTGGGCGGCCAGCCTTCTGGGTACCTTACCCAGAAGGCTGGCCGCATGCCCCCGTTGTATAGCTATACTTAAACGCTGTGCAAGGTACTGGTCGCCTGAGGTCTCTCTTAGGCGAGCCGCTAGATCTTTAAAAAGTCCATGTGCACTTGGCTCCCATGGCCCCAAGGTCTCCACACCAAACGCCGCAAATACTATGTAGCTGGTTCCTAAAGCAGCATATTTGCGGCGCTTGAGACTTTCGGCTAATGATGCCGCGGCGCCAGCAGCAACGCCGGTGACCGAAACATGGGACGGCGCCAGAGTGTCAACGCAGGTGGCGTGGCGTCCCAAACTAGCGGCCGGCCCATGCTCCAGGGCACCAGCGTCATTCCGTCAGGCCTATTGCCGTCGTCCCTGGCCAGACCGTTGGGCTCTAGGACGGCCGGTATTTTCGCGCTAACAGGGGCGCGCTAATGTTTATAAAGATTAGATACATCGTCCAATGCGATATTTTAATCTGTACCTATTTATTTCTTATTAAATGATAGATCGATTTTAATGTTTTTCTTAATATTCCGACCTTATCAAATATTGATTGATTGATTGATTAATTTATTCAGAAACAATACAAGATTGTGTTTGAAAAATATCATTAAATAATACATTATTTCTATAAACTAAGCTTATCTACAAATACAAATAATATAATATAATTAAGTTCCATAGCCAATAAACAATGTCAGAATATTTGCAAATTGTAAAACCAATGAACAAATTATGTTAATACGTCGTTAAATTAATACAATAAAAAATATCCAATAAAATTAATTATGCGCAAAATATGTCGTCGATACTGTAGAAACACCCCCTCAACAAAAATAGTTTTAATTTTTTATTGAAGGTTTTGTGGTTCGCAATAACTTTTAGTTGTGTAGGTAGTTTGTTGAAAAGTCTGACTGATTGGTATCTTACACAATGCTCTACTACTTTGCATTTAGGACAGAGAGTGGACGTAATAATTTATCGACGTAGCCTCCTCTCTAGTGCCGCATCATATGGTAGCGCTTTAGCCAATCACAGCGTGGCAAAGGCCCGACCTCGGAGACACCGAGACTCATTACAATTTCGCTTCGTTACAAATCTCTCTCTTTCATATATCTATGGTAGGGAACATAGAGATCCTATTTGTTCTAACCTTTACTGGCCGCTAGACGAAACTAACAACTAATGTCTTTGAAGATTGAAGGATAATTCTATTATATTTATAATTGTCAAAAAGCCAGATTATATTCGTAATACTCATGATTTAATATCTCTTATTGTTTCTAAACATTACTTGTGTTGTTAGTTAATAAAGTTGTGCATGAACGATTCTTTATATTTTGACTGCGAATCCACATTGGTGACCGCGACTAAGAACAAATCGACCATGACGACGAACGAAAACAACGAAAGTGGTTCGGCGGTGCCGCCGGTAGAGGAGGCAGGAATCCTACCACCTTCCGTGCTCAACACAACGTCGGGAATTTTCCGAGTCGGTATACGTGTACCTCCATTTTGGCCGGAAGAACCTACAGTATGGTTCGCTCAACTTGAAAGCCAATTTACGCTATCGGGAATCACCAGTGATACGACCAAATTCTACCACGTAATTGGAAAGCTCGAGCCGCAGTTCGCCATTGAAGTAAAAGACATAATTGTTTCTCCCCCCTGAATCGAACAAGTACGACAAGCTAAAGACGGAACTTATCAGGCGCCTGTCAGCCTCCCAAGAACAAAAAATGCGCCAGTTAATGCTGCACGAGGAACTTGGTGATCGAAAGCCCACGCAATTTCTGAGACACTTGCGGAGTCTAGCTGGCCCATCTGTCCCAGACGATTTCCTACGTCAGGTTTGGTCAGGCCGCCTACCTAATAATATACAAACTATCATAGCGTCGCAACCCAAAATTTCAATTGAAGATGTAGCAGAACTAGCCGATCGAGTCCAAGAATTGACGCCAAGTTCAAGACACATAGCCAGTACATCTGCAGAGCCGACCCACGCCATCTCAGAATTAAGCCAACGCGTTAGTGAGCTAGCCCTACAAGTGGAAGCATTGCTTAGTGGAGACAATTCTCAAAGTAGAGGTCGACAACAATTCCGGCGTTATCAATCCTACAACCGGAGCACGTCGCGTTCGAAATCCCGTCCACGCTTTACTTCCGCACGACGTGTAGTCCCTGAAGGACTCACCATATGCTGGTACCACTATAGCTTTGGGTCCAAGGCGGAAAACTGCGTCCAACCGTGCACATTCAAGACGGGAAACACCCTGGGCAGGCAGTAGTGGCCGAGCACGTCTGCCCCATCTCATCAGGCCGCTTGTTTATGACAGATCGCACATCAAAGACTCAATACTTAATCGACACGGGTTCGGATTTGTGTGCATTTCCCCGTGCGTTGCTCAACGAGCGCCGGAGCAAAACCAAATACGAGTTATATGCTGCCAACGGTACAACAATAAACACATATTCTCCACTATAGATCTCATCAAAGCCTATAACCAAATACGTGTATATGGACCAGATATCCCCAAGACTTCGATTACTACACCTTTCGGAATGTTCGAGTTCCCTTTCATGAGCTTCGGACTACGTAACGCAGCCCAAACATTCCAAAGATTCATGGACGAGCTCCTACGTGGATTCGACTTTGCCTACGGTTACCTAGATGACATTTTGGTTTCCTCATCTTCCGAAGAAGAACACAAAGAACATTTAAGAATACTGTTCAAGCGCCTCCAAGATTACGGCGTCTTAATCAACACTTCGAAGTGCGTATTTGGACAGCCAAAGGTAACTTTTCTAGGATACAGTGTATCAGCTGAAGGCATCAGTCCGTTAGAGTCAAAGGTACAAAGCATTAATGACTTTCCAGCGCCACGAAACGTGAAGGAGTTGCGCAGGTATTTGGGAATGCTAAACTTTTACAGACGGTTCGTTCCAGGAGCAGCTAGAGTATTATCACCTCTTACCGCGTTGCTCGCAGGTGATCCCAAAGCATCAACTCCCATCGAGTGGACGCCTATATTACAGGAATCATTCAAACAGAATAAGTCTCGACTCTCAAAAGCCACATTATTGGCCCACCCCGACTCACAGGCAGAATTAGCTCTACAAACTGACGCATCAGACGTTGCAATCGGGGCTGTGCTTCAACAACGCCAACGTAATGCATGGGAACCTTTGGCCTTTTTCTCTAAAAAGTTAAGTTCCGCGCAACAAAAATACAGTCCCTATGACCGAGAGCTCCTTGCGATATACGAAGCCATCAAGTATTTTCGCTACATGGTCGAAGCCCGCTCGTTCACGATCCTTACAGACCACAAACCCCTTACGTTTGCGTTTACGAAAAACCGCGACAAGTGCTCACCGAGACAATTTAGGTACTTGGATTTCATTTCACAATTCTCAACAGATATCAGGTTTGTGTCTGGCAAAGATAATATAGTGGCTGATGCACTTTCGAGAATCGAGGAACTTAATACGCCTTTAGATTATCAATCCCTCGCCAAGGCCCAAACTACAGATAGAGAACTACTACAGTTTTTACAAGGCGGATCTTCACTTCAATTAGAGAAGATTACTGAACCTGTTACGGGTTCCAATATCTATTGTGACGTATCTACATCAAGTCCAAGACCATTCATTACACCCGCATTTCGCCGAAAAATGTTCGATTCCCTGCACAACCTTAGTCACCCTGGGGCAAAGGCAACGACTCGTTTACTGACAGAAAGGTTTGTCTGGCCTGGTATTAAAAAAGACTGCACGCAGTGGGCAAAGGAATGTCAACAATGCCAACTTAGTAAGGTTACTAGACATACAAATGCACCTTTAACAGAATTTAGTCTTCCGTCTGCTCGCTTCCGGCACGTACATATGGACATAGTTGGCCCTTTACCCATATCCGCGGGTTTTAAGTATTGTCTAACAGTAGTCGACCGCTTCACTCGTTGGCCTGAGGCTTATCCGTTACAGGACATTACAGCGGATACCTGTGCTGCGGCTTTCGTTAGCGGTTGGATAGCACGGTTTGGCTGTCCAGAGCGAATAACTACAGATCGAGGCCGGCAGTTTGAGTCACAGCTATTCAAAAAACTTTGCTCGCTTATAGGTGCGACACATCTCACCACTACATCATATCATCCGGCTTCTAACGGTCTTGTAGAAAGACTCCACAGACAACTCAAGGCATCCATTATGTGTCACACCTCTACTCAATGGACAGAGACACTCCCGTTGGTATTACTAGGCATAAGAAGCGCTTGGAAAGAAGATCTAAATAGTTCGCCAGCAGAACTAGTGTACGGTGAACCACTTACATTACCTGGGCAGTTATTCTTCTCATCATCCCCAGAGGCATTAGTAGATGTCTCTGATTTTGCAAACCGCCTTCGGAGCCATATGAGCAAACTGGCTCCGCTGCCTACATCGTGGCATACAAGTTCCAATCGAACATTCTACATTCCCAAAGACCTAAAGGAAGCAGAATATGTCTTCCTTCGCCAAGGGCCTGAGCGTCGGTCTCTAGAAGCACCATACCAAGGGCCGTACAAAGTATTGCGGCATGGACCCAAAACCTTTGACATCGAAGTCAAAGGCAAAACTATGACAGTCACAATTGATCGTCTGAAACCTGCATATCTAGCTAGAGAGACAATAGTCCCAACGACCCCTTCAGGCGAGAAAACAACCTCGGAAAACCCAGGCCTTGATCAAGATCAAGATGTCGCAATTTCTACCGATGAAGATCAGGTACAAAGAACACGATGCGGACGCCATGTTAGGTTCCCTACTCACCTCCAGGACTACTATCGACCGTAGCCACGGTCTAGGGGGGGCTACTGTAGGGAACATAGAGGTCCTATTTGTTCTAACCTTTACTGGCCGCTAGACGAAACTAACAACTAATGTCTTTGAAGATTGAAGGATAATTCTATTATATTTATAATTGTCAAAAAGCCAGATTATATTCGTAATACTCATGATTTAATATCTCTTATTGTTTCTAAACATTACTTGTGTTGTTAGTTAATAAAGTTGTGCATGAACGATTCTTTATATTTTGACTGCGAATCCACAGTTCCATATTAATGATACTTAAATAATTTGTTTGAGAATTTAGTGTAAAATACAAACCTTTACATAATATGATGATTTTAACATATAAATCCTAAAATTCCATAAGTAACAATTGTTTTAGTGAATGATGATAAGATGACTAGATGCAATCACAAAACGCAGAAAATGTCAACGTCAACATTGTCAAAGAATATTATAGGTTATAATCTTTATTTACCGACTCGAACACGCATAAAAATAGTAAACTAAACAACTTTCAGGGTGTTCTGTTATAATTTTGTAAAAATAATGAATGAAAATGATTTAATAATGCATTGGCGTTGGTGTGCAACTACAGGAATGTGTTAAAATCGTGCTGCGTTTACTTTTTCGTGGTAAGTTTACTGCGACAAAATCTTGCATTAAATACATGATGCATTTGGAAAATTATTATCACTAACCCGATGATGATTGTAATGTGAACAAATAATTACCTTTTTTGAGTTTCCTCGCTATAGTGAGGGGAAAAGTTTTGTGTTACACACGGGTGCAAATGTATTTTACTTCTCGTATGTTAAAACACTCGCTGCTCAGGATTCTATTTTAGAACCACTCGCTTCGCTCGTGGTTCAACTATAGAATCCTTTCGCTTGCTCGTGTTTCAATTTCATACTCGCGGGTAAAATACAACTTTGCACCCTTGTATAACAAATAACTATTTTCATTCGATATTGTCAATCCGGAATAGTAATTCACGAGACGGTTCCGAATTTGAGAAAGAATATTCCTGTAGAAAGTTCTTGGTATTGTTCTTAGCACATTTTATTGCTAAGACTTAGGGCCAATTTTTACAGCACTAGATGGGTTGATACAGTCACCAGTGTGAAAATCTTATGACGATGCAGTGGCCGGCCACGGTGCCCACGCTAACGGCGCTCTGCTCAGCCTCAGCCACGATCGTGGCTACCTATATCGTTTCAAATATCAAAGGTCGCGATTGTCAACGATTGGGAGCGTTACGCATACTTAATAATCTATGAATTGGAAGAGGATATTCTCAATAGAACTTACATGAGCATTTTCTCATGAGAATTTCCAGTAATTGGCTGCTTTGATTATAATCTGCAACTTGTACGTGACTACTCCGGATAATATATGAGAAAATTTTTTATGTACCTACTCAATCTACTGAAACTTCTTTATCGCCACTAGATAGGTAAAAAACAATGAAGTAGGTAAACATAGACATTATGTAAGTTGCATTGAGATATGGGTCCTACCCTACTGTTTTTTCAGTTTTTTTATCGGGAGTAGGTACTTCGGTTTTTACCGGCACACACAAATCTTATGACGATACAGTGGCCGCCCACGGTGCCCACGCTGACGGCGCTCGGCTCAGCCTCGGCCACGATCGTGGCTATATCGTCGGGGATAGTGCAATACCGCGTAACTACCAAAACAGATAGACTTCAAATATCAAATAATTGATACTCAAATTCCTAATTGAATTTATTAGTTACGCGTATTGCACTAACCCCGACGATTTTTTTTTTTATTTGAAATAGGCTTACTCATGGCCACAGACTAGCCAAGGGCAGAGACGTGGCCTACGATGGAGTGAGTTTGCCCAGAAGATGCCTATTCGGTAGATGAACGTACCTTCCCAGCGATAAAGCCGCAGCAGGCGGGCACGGCGAGCACGTTGAACACCGCGGAGCCGACCACGGTGCCCACCCCGAGGTCGCCCTCGGTCACGAAAGTGCCCACGCAGTTGATGAACAGCTCTGGGCTCGAGCTAGCCGCCGCCATGAACGTCGCGCCAGCTATATCCTGCGCCATATCCAGCCCTGTGAACGAATTATATTTAGCGTACAAATCAAAATTATGTATATGTCGTAGGATGATTTGATACTTCGAATCTTCGCGAAAATCCTAGGGGTTTTGCGAAAACGCGGATAATAGGTTAGGTTAGGTTAGGTTCGTTTGCAAAACCCCTAGGATTTTAGCGAAGATTCGAAGTATCAACCTAGGATTTTCGCGAAGATTCGAAGTATCAAATCATCCTACGACATATACAATTAGTCATATTTACAGAATATCTTAACGCGTGGGAGAAATTGCATTAATTAGACGCTAAGATAAACAGTTGAATGATACTTAATGATTCATTAAATATTTACTTTTCATCGGAATTATCTGATGGTTTTAAAACAACGACGTTGCAGGATTACTATCCCGATTCGAATGTAGGTAACTTAATAAATAATTTTTATTTCAAATAGTCCAATTTGAAACAGCCTTAGAATAGTGTTTTTAAAGAAAGTATTGCCCATTACACTGAGTGGGGATCAGAAAATGAACAATTAATATACTACCTATACCTGTACCTAGGTACACATGAAATACATCCTGACTTCCCTATTGCACCCCACAGAGTACTTTAATGACATTATAATATTTCAAACACTGATACTAAGCCACATTCAAGAATTAAATAATTCAGTAGAGTAAGCCTTACCAAAGTGAAGTTCAAAAATGAACCGCAGACTACCAACTAGGTAGTTGAAAAAAAGACAACATTTACTCCTCAGAAAGAATATCAAATCTCGGTTCAGATACGTAGCTAACTCTTCAGATATAGTTTACGACTACCTAAATAGATAGTCAGTGTAAGTAAAACGTTTTAGCTTCATCAAAAGAGTCTGAACACCGAACACTGAACCGTCTGTTCCGTTTAGTTGTTGCATTTGATTTTTTTTTAATTACTGTTACAAACCTATCATTAATTTAAAGTTCGTACCGCGCTATTACCAAGTCAGCAGATGATACCCAACAAACTTACGTAAGCACCATGCAACAGCGAAGTCATTGTTCAATGGTTCCACGAGGTTTGTTACACTGGAGTTTTTGTGTGCGCTATGTACTCACGTTCGCATATGATCTCGATCGCAGGCACGAAGTATTGTTCACACACCGCACCCAGCAAGAGAAAGCAATAGATCGCCAGAATACAATGTATTGCTATAAAACCCTGTAACAGTATTTGACATTTGAATCATGCTCATGGGTTAATGTAACGAGTAATACTTTTAATGTGTCAAGGATTATTTCGGCGTAGTTTAGAAGCTTCACAGTAGCCAATAGGTACCTAATTGTAAAGTTGGCATAGGTATGTACTTATGCTTTGAACATGACGACATTTCAAAGTTTGAAATGACTAACTATAAGTACTTCAGCATAAGCAAGTCCCTATTACTGTTTAATTACATCAGATGCAGAGATACCTAATCCCGCAACAATAAATGCATATCTTTTATGCAGGGTGGATCGTTGCAATCGCTTGCATAAATATCGTAAATGTTCACGCATCTCATTCATTGTGTAGGTACCTACGCAGAGTAAATATATTTCAAGAACATACCTACATACTACTTAGTCTTTATCATGCGAGACAGATTAACGTAATTTATTGATAATTGTGTGTTATGGGTAAACCACGGGTAAACATACCTAGCATTGTTTTGTAGCTCTAGTAGTCTGTTGTAGATTAGTTCCTACATTGTGTGTAGGAACTAATTGTCTTATGCGTAAATTGTTATTCAAGATATATGCGGTCGCCTATAATAGTAAGCTAAGAATGTAAATATACTGTGGCCTACCAGCCTGTCAGTAGAAAAAGGCTGCAAAATATTAATAGGTACCTAGACTAGATAAGGTAAGTTGGGATAAGATGAAACGAATTTTTTTAATGGGGTAAGTCAAAATGCTACCAGAAGACGCTGTGCCAGAAGGACGACTTTTTGTCTTTCCCTATTCTGAAAACCGTTTCATTTTACCCCAACTTACCTTACCATAAAGTGGGGTGAGTAAAGATTTTGAAGACCGATGAGTAATGTCAAGAAAGGGGAGAGTATTTATGGGAGATGGGCGAATTGGTATTTGTGGGAAAGAGTGACCAACCGATAGGTTAATAATAATTTATCTTCATTAATCAAGCTACAATATTGGAATATTCATAACTCGAAAGTGTCAGAACTAGTAATTTTTTACCTCGTCCCATTGCTACTCTGACACCAAAATGCCCAAAGCAGCGACGAGAAGTCATTGTGTATATTAAAAACAAAATAAACATAAAAACATATTTGAATTATAAAAAAAAATTTGTTCCAACTCTCTTTATTTTACGGTACCTAGTACCTCTACCTAGTTTAAATAATCGTGCAATATATTTTTCACACCACCTTTTCTCATAGGTGGTGTGAAAAGCAGTAGGTATGTGTCACACAGTATCAAAATTATTAATTATTTTCTTCTTGGGCGTTAACGCTTGAATCTCTTATTACGCTCCGGATTCCACTTTCTCACTACGTTCGGGATTCTGTTGTGGAATCCATCGCTTCATTCGGGCTTCAATGAATGCCTTCGCCGAAAATATATCACTTTGATCCCTTATGACAGTTATGTATGGCACACTCTACTATTCCTAGTTCCAAATACACTTATTTTATAGCAAATTAGTCCCAGGCGTCTATAGGCTACGGTGACCGCTTTCATCAGGCGGGCCGTATGTTTGTTTGCCACCGACACGGTATAAAATAATGAGAGACGTACATGTTGCCTTTGAGGTCGTGTGAACCCGTCAGAAGGAAACTCCAAGATGGCGGCCGACGTGCAGTTCTTACGCTGGTCGGGCAATGCCAGCAGGTGGCGGGACCAGCCGCCGATGGACCCTGGAAGTAAAAAATACTTACTAGAGTCTGTGCAGAAAGGGAAGGCATATGGCAGGGAGGCTCGTCCGTATATCTCAAGTGCCTTCACTCCGTACAGACAGACTACTTGGCCGCGGTTGTTTCGACCCGCGTGCGGCGTCTCCTGATACGGTGGTCGAAAACGACCACTCCCGAGCATCCCCGAACACACTATTCGGACGCTGTGTCGAAACGACCGCGGCCTAAGACAATAAGGGCCCGTTTCACCATCCAGATAAGTGTGTGTTTGTCTTTTGTTTTATGTATCTACCTAGGTGTAGAAAATAATAGTGATAATTTTATGTAGATATTTAAGCGGGGATTGTAAAACAGGCCGTAATTGGCATGAATAGGTACTTTTGACAATATTGAATCCTGGCCCACAATAGGAGCTTGTCATAGTAACATTGAAAGTGAAATTGCAGCCTCTGAAGTAAAAATTCGTATCCGTGAAACAATCGACGATCTTTCCGGTAGTCTTAACGTCATAATTATACAGGGCGTCCCAAAGTTATGGGACATGAAGGACAAGTACTTTAAATATCGTAGATAGTGTATTTTGCTGAAAGAAGACTTAATGTTATTTTTAAAATTTAGTAATAGTGCATTCAAAGTTTTTCAAAAAATTACTTGCGTCACCCGGAAATCGAACCAACTACAATTTTTTCGAATTTTGAACCAAACCTGTTTGGTTATTCTTTTAGTTTTAGATACTATGTTTCTTAAGAAAAATTGTTATTTGTTTTTTTTGTCCATACATTTTTAATTAATTTTAAATTACGAAAAAATATTTTTAGTATTATAGTAGGTTCGATGCCTAGAAAAAGCTAATTTTTTTTTAGATTTATTTTAATGCAGTATAATCTATAATTAGTACAATTTTCAAAATAAAATAAAGTCTTCTATCAGCAAAATATGCTACCAAGATATTTAAGGTACTTTTCCTTCATGTCCCATAACTTTGGGACGCCCTGTATACAATAGGGCTCATTTATAAGCTGTTAAGTATTCATCCTTAGAGGTCGGCAAATACAGTAAGAAGTTTGTGACAATTTGATATGTAGCGTCATTGTGACATGGTTCCAATTGGTTGACTATTACAATTCACAAAAGTATTAAGAGTCGTCCGTATTGCCGCCCATATTGGAAGCGAGGACCTATGACTTAAACATAGAATTAGAAAAAAAAGACAAGCTCCTATTCTGTCAGGATTCAATTTTGTCGTACAGTGCAGTCTGTTAAGTACGACTCCGTGTCTGTTTTTAACGACGGAATTTAGCATAATAATGGACCAGTTACAATACAACGACGCCGACGACGATGTATTTAGGTAAAAAAAAATATTGAAATGGTTTTAAGTATTATATTATAAAATAAAACTATGAAAACGGATAAACTCGCGTATATTAACTGATTTTAACTTCATTCCGACGTTTCGAACACTTTACAGGGTTCAGACCGCGAACCCTGTAAAGTGTGTGTGAGTTTATCGGTTTTCATAGTTTTATTTCATGAGTAATCCTCGCGGTAACCGAAGAAAATATTATTATGTTATAGTTATATTAACACTAACATTTCAGATACAGTGTGTAAATCTAATACGGGCTATCAATTAAACCAGGCATGGGATTCATTAGTGTAATCATGGTTTACAAGGTTTTTTTAAAGTTACTCTTAATTTAGACCCCACAGAATTTTTTTAAGATTATCGGAGCAGCAATGTAGGTACGAACATTTGTTATTGTTGATTTGGCAGTTGTGTCATCTGCTTTTGAAATTAGCTGTCAACGAGTGCTTAACTCGCGTATGTTGCTTTACATTGCGCGCCGAATTATTTTGTATGGAAAATTTTGTTGCTCTGATTTTAAGTAAAAGTTATTTGAATGTACTTATTATGTCGTAAACTAACACCCCTTAAGATCTTCGCCCGTATTAGTCTTACACCCTGTATAAGACATTATTTAGACAAAATTAACCTCTTCGCCGCCACAACCTTTAAATTAAGTCAAAACATTTCGTGCACCACACGCCATGACCTGACATCAAGTCGGAAAATCACGTTCAGACAAAGTTGACAGTTGTTTATGTACAGTTGGTTGCTTGGCGATAGAGGCATGCTATTGCTTTTTTGAAGTAGCAGAGATTACATAAAAATGTTCAGTTCGTTTAGTACGTCTTCCGGTTAGTACGACGTAATATCATCGGTCCCTTGCGCCTCGCTATAAAGGGATTCTGCTGTATGTACTTATATGTCAATAATTACGTGTCGCAAATAGCGGTTACCTATACCTTCGGTGTTAAAACAGTCTTGAACCATTTGTCCGGCAGCTTGAGTTAATGAAGATAGACATGCAATCGCTACATTTAGCGCTGTATATCTAGTTAGGTACTTACATACTCGTATACAGCTTGTAAATCTTTACTTGTTATAACCAGTAAACAAGTTTCTAACCCCCAAATACACTTTTTAATAAAAAAATACTAGATTTGCCGACATTTGTTACCCGGGGGCAATATTTAATTCGCTTCTTTATTAGGGCATAGATATGGAAAGCCGTACTGTGACATACTACCTACCTAATCAACTACATACTTAATCAAGTTCACCGCCGTATACGGCAGAAAATGTGTACTTTGAGGATAGAAAAGTTCAAAACTAGTGGCGATAAATTGAAACACGACCGAAGATTACACACGGACACTCCACGAAACTAGTTACGAATTTTCTTTTTCGCACGTTTATCGTAAGTGTATTCTCGCACTCATGTCGAAGTATCGTAAGACACTGCGTAATTGATAAAAATACATTTAAGGATCATTGTATTTTTGCAAATAAATATTCAAAGAAGATGAACATTACGAAATAAATATCTCATCTCATTGCTGAAGGATTGTTATAAAACGGCCTTTCCAAAAATATATCGTTTGTTTCTATTAGGCTAGGTTCCATACATTTTATTACAAAAAATTGTCATTTCCTTTATTGTACGTACCTATATATCGTCGCTGTTCCTACAAAAGTCGCTATGTGTTTCATTGCTACTTTACAGGAGACACAAAAAAACGGTTTATTTTGAATATTGTTCACTCAAAGTTGGCCAATATTTTATTTTGATAAATATGTTCAGTTTAACGTATTTTAATGTCTTTTCTAAATATAAATCTCAGGTTTTTAACGAGAAAAATAAATATTACCAATAATATGTGACATAAAACGGCGTTAAAAACCAAAAATATTAAAAAAAAAACACGTTTAGCGACTTTTGTAGGCACAGCGACGATATGACTCCGCGGGTCATCACAGCCAGCAAGGTCCCTTAATACATTCCAAAAACTGATTTAAACTTAATTTGGATAAACAATTCGAGCAAGTCATCTTTCAAATAAATAAACGAATCATTTGTACTATGACGTCACAGACTACTAGACACACATAAGATAACAAATTAAGCTCTTGGAATAAAACAATAAAATTAATAATTAACATCAGTATATCACGTGCATGTTCATTTATTTACCTATGTATATCAAAAAGTAAGCCCTTAATTAATAAAACACGTGAATCATGGCATAAGGCAACCTAGGTATACTAGTTATGTTAGAACAATAACAATTGTACGTGTAATTAAATACCAACGACTGCAATTGCTATTTATTTCATTATACAGGGTGGAACGGAACGACGATCCTTCTCGCTACCGACCGAGGCTATTATGATGTCGTTCCATTCCACCCTGTATATATTTTTTATATCATTATAACTTTATATTTTGTTTTAAAATAAAATTGTTTTTTGATAACCAAATAAAGAAAATTCAAGTTCTATTTTTCAATAGGTCCGGGTACGATTCTCCAATTAACTAACAGTTTTTTTTAAATACATGTTTTAGCTTTCTTCTCATTGTCATTGGGTTGTGATCACTCGGCTGATTGAATTTTCCAAAATAAATAACTACCTACATTTTTCTCAACCTGTATTGTTTTTACGTACAATTATAATATTAGGTTACATTACATTACCTATAAAAATGATTCATTGCAAAATTGGTGTGAATATATGTTCGTCTCTCATCAAGATTACAATTTGAGTACCTACCTGACTTGAAATTATTGTTTGATGTGCAAAACCTCTTTCATGTATGTATAAGTACTATATTTAATTTAAATAGGTACATATAAGGAAAAACATTAAAAGAAAGAATACAGAGATTCATAACTATGTATGTATGTTAAATCGCTTTGCACTGTAAAACTTCATATACTAGGGTCATACTGCGTTTGCGGAAACGGGCGTCTTTCCTGTGGACATTGCGAAAGTTAACGGTTCTGGGACATAGAAATTTTGTTTTGACCACATAATTTTTAAAAACCAGAAGCCACTTATCGATTTGTATTCGTCCAGTAAGAAAATTAGGGTTAGCCCTTAACTTTCATTTACCAAACTCATACAAAAAAAAATTGTATCCCTTTATGGCGTTTGACATATAGTCGTGTATAAATGTAATAAAATAAATGTAATAAGGTATACTCCACTTCAAATACCAAGCCCGATGATACCACTGCAAAGTTTTATGTGGCATCGGGCCATGGGTATTTGAAATGGAGTATAATCGTGTTATGAATTATGATCACCGACAAGCCGACAATAGCATTTATCGAAAAAGGGTGATGCAATTAATAAAAAAAAAAAATAGAGAAATAAAGATCAGAGTATTACCTGAAGTTACGGTGAATTCTTTATTTATAAATTCTGGTGAAGTACTTGTTAGATTGCGGACCAGGAAGTAACAGGACGGGATACCGAAGAACAGAATCACTCTTACAATTATTGCAACTCTAAATTTACGCACTTGTTTAGTCCTTATTAACATGTTGGCCATTTAATATTAATATTATATTAGATCTTCGACTAGATGAATGTTTTAGTGATAACGTCACGATACAAATATTGTTTTAGATTGAAGCTTTCGTCAAATAAAGAATTCAAAAAGTTTGTTGCATTTACAGCGCAACTGCATTGGTAAGGAAAGGGCAAGAATATTGAATAATTGATGTGTGACAGTCACAGGAGCCGAAGTGTTACTGAGGATAATTGCTTAACGCTACCAAAAGAGTAAACAAGTATTGATATCGATAACATTATTATTATTACGAGCTTGATTCACGTATCCGTATCATCCTTATCGGTTCTAATGTCAATATAACAGAGGATATTCTCAAACAGGTAACTATTTACTTATCTAACATATTGTCGCTGTTAGGTATCTACAAGCAACGTGGCAAGTGTAAGTATTACTTTCAGGCTAAAAATAATGAAATGATACGTAAGATACTCGAACATATGTAATTAAGTACTTATCTACATAAGTAAATGATCGGACATACTTATTTAATTATATTTCCTACTTAGTGATCTGATCTGTGACATTTTCCCAGTAACAAATTCATGAAATCCTTAATTGTTCCTACGACCCAATACACAATAATAATGGTGAAATTTTGCATACTTAGTCGACTAAGTTGTGTAGTTCAGAGGGTACAAGAGTAATGACGTGTGAAACTAAGGCACGGCCGGCCAAATATTGTCCCGTCCTAGACTCCGGTGAGGTAGCATGTGATGCGGAGGCACATTACCGAATACTTACCTAATTAAATTCAAAATTGTATTTTTACTAGTTCTAATTTCATAATTAGCATGTCATAAATTTTAATTTCTGAAATCTTTTTGCATAATTTTATTTCGCGTAGGTGACATAGTCAACTAATTTGATCCCTAAGCTACTAACTATTAGAACAATGTCACAATAAGTCAACTTGTTAAAATTCTTTGCAAAGCCTTTCATTATTGCGATGCAAGTCTTGATTACATTCCGATCATTGTAAACTTTAGGGCTAGCACAAGTGGTGTTAAACAGCAATTCGGCAAAATGTTTTAGTAACAGGTTAATTCTTTAAGTGCGTCAAGTAAAAAGTGTGGCAAAATTAGAACACATTGTATTAGCATTGTAACCAAAAATAAGTTTTATTACGAGTTACGATACATTAGTGGTATAGAGTATTACCGCCAGGATCATAGGCTATAATTATTTAAGTTAAGACATAGTTTTGTGTCATTTATTTATTTTTATTTTAGGTGAACTGATATAAGGAATGTTTGACATTTTTTTTGACATTGTTTAAAACAAAAATTTGAGGTCTCTACAGCATTCAAAATTTTAAGAAAGGCAAAATAAGCGGTAGCGAAATTTTATTGCAACTGTAAGATTTAGCAAAATGCTACATTATTTTATTATAATGCTACAAAACATGCAAATATGCTACCAGGGGCCCATATCTCGAAAGCTTGTAACTTGTAATACAAGCGGAAGCCCTTATCTAATTAATAGTGTCAAAAAGAGACTTCCACTTGTATTACAAGTTACAAGCTTTTGAGAAATGGGCCCCATATATTTAATTTTGACGCAAGTCACATTAAAACATTCATTCCCTATTTTTGCAAGTATTTAGTAGGTACGTTATTTATATGTGTGTGTAATTTGGTGTAATTATAATTACCTATAATTACGCATTAGGTTGGCCTTACACTTGTGACTTCTTACGTAAGTTGTAGGGACGGATTGACCTCTCATTCCTTAATATAGCTCCGTCCCTATAACTTTTGTAAGTACTTACGGGTGTAATCCCAGCGTAAGGTATAAAACTCATTGTTTATTTAGTCATCATTTCACTTCAAAATGCATTGGCCGGAATATTTCCATAGAAGTATGGGAATGTTTTGAAATATCTATCGAAATATTAACTATAGACTAATATAATCCGGATAATCAAGTTTGGTCAGTATAATACGTTTATATTTAAAGTGTCAAGGATAAACCAAAATCCTTTTGAAGACACGTTGCAAGTGTAATTATCAGTTACATGAAAAATTCCATTCAAAACATTGAAGCTTATCTGTAGATTAAACTCTTTAAGTGGGCAAGGAACTTTCCGCTGATTGAAAAGTTTACTCATGTACACATTCATTACACAATAGTTATAATAGTGAGGGTATACGTAATATTCCTATATATATACAGCGTGATATCATCATGCACGCTGTTATTGAAACTGAGGAATGAGATGCATATTTTTAGCTAAACCGCGAGCGTAATTTGATAAAAAAATTCGAACCCAGGATCTCTAATTAACCATGGCTGTACAGAATGTAACAAAAATAGGGCTGATCCGTTTCGGTACCTACTCGTGAAAGTTATGATTGTCGTATTGATTTTGCATTATTGGAATGAGCTGGTTGTCTAATGCACGACGATATATACGTAGATATAGGTGGTAGAATCACGACTGGGTGGATATCTCAGCGTTTCAAGTTGGTGGCATAATTTTTCCGAAGTTTCTATTCGTTACAATGTGCTACTTTGTCATTTGATGAAG
>JALPQI010031867.1:0-23570 GCA_025490895.1 Thaumatotibia leucotreta | reverse complement strand
CAAAATTATGTGATCCACCTGGATAGGTTCGTTAGGTATCTTTTGTCCCTTAGAGCGGAAATAGGAGCCCCGCTAGGGGCTCCGTCGACATGTTGGCGGATCGTATTTCATTTTAGTAGGCGTTATGTTTAGCAGCAATTTTAGAATGTACAATATTAGGATTATCAAACATATGCATAATACAATTTCGGCAAAGGAATCTTAGACACAATAAGCATTAGGATGAATAATGTTTCGGACAGACGACTTTAGGCACAAACACTTCGACACATGAAAAATATGCGAAACAATAATTCGGTGATACAATTTTCGGCGTAAAATTCTTATGCGACATAATATTCGGAACAATACTTTTATGCGTTTCGATATAGACCCGTTTTTAAAATGTCTCTTGGAATTGCTTCATGCTGTGAGAGTTTTTATAATGGCATAACAAAGTGGCTCCACTCCGCCTGATCGTAAGTGAAAAGTGGAGCCCAAATCACGGCGGCAACGAACAGGAGACCATCAGCCTGTCAGTTGCCACCGCCTTGCTGGTCCGCTACATGCTTCGTTTAAAGAGTCCCAACTTATGAGGAAATACATGTTCTTACCTTCTTGAGTGTAGCCTCTCGCATCTCAATAGCCTGCGTGCCCTCCAATGCGTCCAGCGCGTCAATTTCCGCCTGCACCACACCCAACATCTTCTTCATCGCCGCGCTCGACGTTTGGAAGCCGCAGTTCTTGTCCGTGCACTGCCAGGGCGACTCGTTATCTGAACATCATAGAATGAGACACTTGTGAGCACTTTGACAGGAGCTCTTTTATTAAAGTGCAGGATGGACCGCACTTATGTTTATAAACGACTTTGAAAACATGGATAATGAAATGAATGGGTGGAAAAACCTACCTAGCTGAGCAGAATTTTACTTCCTATTCTATCCAAATAGACCCATAAGTAGCTGTGTGGTGACGGCAGTAAGAATACATTTGTCACCACCCCAACTCTCCCCCGTCGGAAAGAGTCGATTAAGGGACTGAAGTGTCACTGGCCATTCTTTGATTTGATTGATGATGGGCAGCGTCATCAAAGTGGACACATGACTGCGATCGCCAATCCGCTTGCCCAGCGTGGCGATTATGGGCATTTACCTCCTAATGCGCATAGTTAATATTAGGAGAGACTTACTCTCAACAGTGGACTGGGATGGCTCATGCTGATGTATTGTAGACCCATAAGAACGTTTGTGTTTTGAGTTTCTTTTTAGTTACTGTTTCTCTGGCCTTAGGTATTTCAGCTACATTCACTCGCCTAACGCATTTAGCTAGCTTAGCACCGGCAGAGCATGCTCATCGTCTCGGTCTTCGTATAGCTCTTCATCTTTAAAAAGCAAAACTTTGACAACAAATAGTCACTTATAAAACAGGTGAGTGTCGAAATTCGTACCTAAAGGATTATTGCACAGGATAACACCATTGTCGCACTTGCTGCACTTCAGCGTGCTGAGATGCGCGCCGAGCTCCGTGGGGTCGGCGCAGCGCGCGCAGTCGCACGCGAAGAACTTGGACTCCAGCAGGAAGTCGCGCCGCACCGGCGTCGGGGACAGCACGTGCGTGTAGCACAGGTGGAGGGGGGCGCCGGATTTGATGCCCACTGCTGCTCGGACTTGGACCCTGAAGGGAGGAAGAGTTGAAACAGAAAGTCTGCTGCAGACGAAATCTGGGGAGTGTCAGACTAGAGTGCCCTTGGTGCTTAGCCAAGTTGCCAATTGCTAGCGCTTCATCGTTAATCGCAGCTAGCTGTCTTTGTCGCACTAATATGAAAGAGTGACAGATAGGGAAAACTACGTTACGCTACTGAGCGCTAGCGATTGGCATCTTGGCTAAGCACCCTTATCTGATCGCATCTGTGGGCCTATCGCGCCCAGGTTAGACATGTTGCCCTCCTGTTAATACCCTAGCATACGTTCTCATTCTCGCAATAACTCGATCGTGGTTCTACGAACTCTGAAAGGAAACCCCTAAAACCTTGCAAAAGATTGCAGAATATCTAGTAGCACACCATATTTTCTTTACAATAAGGTTGACTGTCACTGGGCAATCGCCTGCAGAATTAGACTAAGTGCTCGGCCACCACACCTATAGGTTGAGCTAGGTAAATAGGTACGTACTCGTAATCATTCTGGAGTATTGTATGCACGATGTTGGGTACACAGCTGTGGGCCGCGACGGAAAGCTGCGGGTACACTGCACGGATGCTAAAGCCGCCCCGAGATGGGATCTCCACTGCGTTTACCTGAAATTGGATGCTGATTTAGAAGAAACTGCATTTAGTATCTCAGCAACACTAGAGCAGGAGCGTCAAATTTATCCGTAAAACAGCCAATTTCATACCTCGTACTTGGGTACGAGCGCCCAATTAGCGCTAAATAACGAACGCTTTGAACACCCTGTCGCTTTCGGTTTTGCTACCAGGAGTACCACGTTTCAGTTTAATTAGGTATTGATTTTAACATTTATATGGTTATAAATCATATATCTTGTATGTACGAAATACTCGGTCTGTTAAACTCGTCCATTGTAGCGATCGGCACGACACAGGTATCTACAGCAGCAGTGATCAACAAGAAAAATGACTCGTAGACCGTTCTGCCAGGCCAACTAATAACTCAAATCAAATCTATATAGTGAGCAGTATAAAGCGAACTTCGAAATCCGTCACTCCAAAGAAGGCGTCATTTAAGTAACATAAATAAATGTTTGAAATGGTTATAGTTTACCTCAAGAATGCCGCAGACACGCTGCACCAGTTCCTTATCGAAACGGGCGCCGAGCTTGCAGTGGTCGACGAGGAAGGTCACCACGTTCACGAGGTCGGCCTCCCACGTGGGTCTTGTCTGCCGCGCCGCTGCGTGCGTCTCCATCGGCTCGAGTTCGCGCTGCCAACGTTCTGGGTCCTTCTCTTTAGCTAGCAGCATCCTGAAAGGAGTAGGATAGGGATTGATATCAAATTTATTTTACAATGGTGTAATCTTTTCAAAGTAGCTATGTCCTGCTATGTGGTGCAAATACAATATTTCTTGTACAGTAACGATCAAATATATCGGAGCGGCCAGGGTTAGGGTGCTCACAAATATCTGAGCAGGCCTTTATATTATCATTTTCAGGCGTTAGAGTCCATGTTTTGAGCACTGTGGCAGCTCCTATAGGTATATCTTATGGTGATTGTACTGGGCAGTAAAAATCTCAGGATGACATAGTCAAATTGTCTTGAGCACATCGATAAGGTCAAAAATCAAGAGACAATTTTATTGGAGTTATTACATTGACGATGGATGGTTTCTCGAAATTTACCCCTGGCTCCGTAACTCCGTATAGATAGACCTCCGGCAGATCATTCGCAGCGAAAGCACCCCGACCCTTGGAGTTTGGAGTAGGCAATACTCATACTCATTTATTTGTAAAGCCAATTTACACGTCAAAATACAATGCACAATACACATGCACCATGCACATAACATCACAGGCATAGCGGCCTGGTGACTTGGTGAGTGATTTGTTGTGGTGAGCTAGTTCATCTCCAGTCATCAGGTGGCTGAAAGCCCATCTTCGAACTCGCGAATACTGCAGAATCCGCCTCGTAAACTGTTTTTTCTTTACATTACGCTCCACCCCCACAGATCGGTAGTCGGTATCGGGAACAACTCGTGCCCTGCACTGGGCAATAACAGCGTAGATAAAGCGGTGGTGACTAATAAACATACCTTAAAGGCGTGATACAGTCTAGCTGCGGTGAACTAGCAGTCCAGTCATCAGGCGGTTGGAAGCGCACCTTCGCGCCCGCGAATACTGCACATTCTGCCTCGTGAGCTGGTGCAGTTTCACATTCCGCCCCACAGATTGGCCAGCCGCATCGAGAACACAGCGTGCCTTGCACCGGGCAGTAACAACCTAGGCATAGCGGGGGGCTGTCTGGAAAATAAATATTATAATATTTTAAATGGGTAATTTTCTCAACATAAAGATTTCTTTGTTTTTCCAATAGGTATGTGTTGCTCCAAAACAAGAGTCTTATTCCTATATAACTCTTATCAATTATATCTACATTCAAGAACTTGGACCAATTATCATGACTAAAGTTGAAATTACACTTGCAAGTTTAGTTCTGTAAGTATTTTTGACACGTAAGTAATGTCGTAACAGATGTGCTTACCATAGAAAAAATCAACTACGAAAGACTGGTTGTCACGGGATTCGAACCCGCTTCCTCTGGATTGCCGGTCCAACGTGCTTCCAATTACACCAGACAACCTTCCGTCGATCACAGCGAATTTAGTCAATGGTATTGTGAAGCTAATCACTAGCGACGTCTGTACTTAATGTTTCGAAGGTACTACAACCTTAACGTAACTAATGTAATGTAACTAGATATGGATAGTGACATGGTAGTGAGAATAAATATATTATAAATATGCATCTCATTCTTGCCCATGACTTTGTTTCAAAGCAATATCTTACAGGTCGCAGGTGTAAATCAAATAAATTCAATCGATCGATCAAATGTGCAACAACAAGTACAATATAATTAAAACTGCTTGCATGTTTAAATCGGGCATTACGTCGCGCAGGCATCTGACTGAACTAATCGACTTAGATGAATCTGTTACTGTTCTAGGTATTCTATATGTAGGTCTGTGCTAACTATGTTCTACCAACACTATAATTATCATATCAGCCGAAAGACGTCCACTGCCGTCATATAAGGCCTCCCCCAAAGATTGCCACAATGACCGGTCCTGCGCCACCCGCATCCAGCGGGCTCCTGATGCGACCTATCGCCTCGTTAAAATTGTTGCACGTTTATGAAAGATAAAAGGTCCCTAAAGTGGCTAAAGTTAATGAGGCTATCCTAAAATTCGAGATGTGGAGAGAGGTGTTATCACTACGACAACATGTAGGTAATTTAGTAAATAAAATATAAATTAGATGCAAAAAAACCTATCGTAAATGCATTTCTGCTTTACCTGGTTTTGGTCCAAAAGCGAAAGGCTTATCCGTGAAAATCAATTCCCCGGGCTCCAAATCTTTGTTCGCGACCAAATATCGTCCTAATTTGTCATTTCGAGCGATATCGTAAGAGCTCACGTCTTGAGCCATGGTAATGCGATTTCAAAAGTTTGTTTAGCACGAAAATCTCACGAGAACACTTTGCCGGCGAGGAGAGAACTGGCTGAATTCCCGTACTGATGAGAAGTACATATGTACACGATCGGTGGCTATAATAAGACGTCGAATCCAGACCATTCGAGATCGGAGATGTCGGCCGCTCGGGATCGCGTTTATTTATGTTTACATTGATTATGCTTTTGTTTTTGATACGGTACTCCGGAAATAGGAAACTAATTTAACTTCGTAAGATATTTCGTAACCGACACGACAAGGTACACGTTGTGTCCACGGTTACGTAAAGAACGTCAGCTACGCGCATGTGTACCTTTAGGTGTTATTACGGCGTTGCTTATATTACATTCCGTCAACCGTATGCTATTTTCACCATTGTTTGCTGTATTTATTTATTTAATCTTTATTGCACGAAATAAAACCGCAATGTAAAAGGCGGACTTAATGCTATGGAGCTTTCTCTACCAGTCAACCATCGGGCAAATCAGATAAACCGTGAGCGGGCAAAAGATACACGAGTACTAAATAACAAAATTATCATTGTATTAAAAATGTATACCTACCTACCTATGCTTAATCTATTATCTAATACTTAAAAGTAATCGTACCTAATATATTTTCAAGCATTTCAATTCCCATGAAGTATCATTTTCAAAGCTAGTTTAAAAGTTATCCTCGACTTGCGAAATTGGCATTTAAACGAGCTTGAATTATAAACGAGACTGGGAACTCTTGAAACTAGGGCGCCTGTCGCCTATTGTATAAGACGCCCAGTTTTCGTTGCTACGAATTATAAATGGGAAACATGCTGAAACACGACATGTTACATGAAGACTTGTCTCCGTTTACTGATTTTTAGGGTTCCGTAGCCAAAATTGTAAAAACAAGAACCTTTATAGATTCGTCATGTCCGTTCTCTCACACCCAATTTACCTACTCGGAAACTATACATACCTACTAAGGTAATAAAATCTTATAAGGATTAATGTGGTGTATGAACTACTACAAAGTGTACCCCCCCTCCTTCCACTATTTATACATAGATATTTAAATCAAAGTATTTATGGCAATCATAATGTATGACGACAGGGTCATACATTTAACAGACATAATTAATTAACATTTATACTGGTTGATTTTTCTGTAATTTTTATATTTGTTGCTACGGAACCCTATGTGCGCGAGTCTGTCTCGCACTTAACCGGTTTTTTAAAAAATGGGTTTGTAAACTTAATTGGTCATCATGGATCATTAAGGGAGATAATATAGGTAAGTATTACCAGCTTGCCATCAGAGCCAAATAGATTAAATGTTACAAAATTTGAAAATCTATGTACATAATATTTGTCATAAAAAATTGTAAGCAATATAATTATTTAATGTTTTATCTTTAATATGTCCATTTTTGAGTATTTATATAGTTTGGTAAACAATGATAGTGAATTTACATGGAGATGGCCGGAAGTATTCGCTGTTACTTACGAAAAGAAACCCTGTATGCGAGAGGTAAGTCAGATTTAATTTAATTGAAATAATTGACAAGTAATCTAGGAATAAATAAAAATATTTACTGAAATAATTTGATTTGTTCCTTTCCTTTTATATTTTTCTGTAATTAATAAGTAAGTACTACTATATCCATAAATTATAAATATTAAATAGAATATACCCAATTAAGTTACACCGCGTGCTTGATTAACGTAACGGCACAGAATACTTACTTTACAACAGAAGAATTATAAATGCAAGGACATCTGTTTTGGAAAAGTTTGAAATTTGAGACTAGATAGTGACTGAAGGCTAAAATAGACTATAGTGTGTATCATTAGTATACAGGATGGTCCAACACTTGACGTCAAAAAATTTTTTTTAGGTTCCTCACGTCATGAGCTATCAGAATATACCCCATGAATGTTAGCCGATTTTTTGTAGTTTTCGAGTTATGAATTGTTGAAATTTTTTTTTTGAGAAATTCTGGAATGAAGAAATTTATTAATAAAAAAAACTTTTGGGTTTTTTAACTAGTTTCTTTTTGTAAAAGTATTATTACAAATAAAGCATTTACTGACAAAAAAAATTAGCATCCTCACTTTGATACAAGTAGGATAAAAAAATACCAAATTCAAAATTTTACGCTAAAAACGCATCAAAATAACATTAATGTACGTAAATAAAAAAATTAAACATATCCCAAGGAATTTTCGTATTCTAAAGACCGCCCTAGATCTTGAGCCTTCGTAAAAGCAAAAAAAAGTGATATGTGACTTGTAAACTTAAAATTTTAAAGTAGCAAAAAATGACTTGAATAACTACACAAATTGAGTTTTCGTGGTATTTTCTGTCTTTGTTTATTGATAAGAATAATAAAACAGGCGAAATTTTACTTTATTTTTAAATTAAAAATTTAGAAGCTTTTTTTTAAGTTTATTTATTTGACCGAAACTTTTTTTGCTTTTACGAAGGTTTAAGGTCTAGGGCAGTCTTTAGATTATCAAAAATCCATGGGATTATGTTTTTTTTATTTTTTATTTACGTACATTAATGCTATTTTGATGCGTTTTTAACGTAAAATTTTGATATTGGTATTTTTTATCCTACTTGTATCAAAGTGAGGACGCTAATTTTTTTGTCAGTAAATGCTTTATTTGTAGTTATACTTTTACATAAAGAAACTAGTTAAAAAACCCTATAGTTTTTTTTTTATTAATAAATTTCTTCATTCCAGAAATTTTCAAAAATTTTTTTCAAAAATTCATAACTCGAAAATACAAAAAATCGGCTAACATACATGGGGTATATTCTGATAGCCCATGACGTAGGAAACCTAAAACAAAATTTTTGACATCAAGGTTTGGACCACCCTGTATACCTACATACTTACATAATAATAATGTTAATTTCACTTCATTCATTATTATACCTCTAGTTTGGAATTGAGAGATTAAACACTACTTTTGAATATTTCAGACAAACTAAAGACAACATCATTTCCGAAACTGTAGGTATGTAGGGTAACCTTATACTCTTTCCGGCCTACATTATACTCTTTCATGTCCTAATTATGTACCTACTGCTTATTAACTTGCTAACCAACTACATTCTTCGTAATTATTAACGTGTCAGTAGTACTATTATTTATAACACAAAGTATAGGTAGGAGCTTATATGTTCCTGGGGCCCGTTTATCGAAAGCTTGTAACTTGTAATACAAGTGGAAGTCTTTTTTTGACACTATTAGTTAGATAAGGACTTCCGCTTGTATTACAAGTTACAAGCTTTCGAGAAATAGGCCCCTGGACCTTCTATGTTTGTGTTCAAATATTGATCGTCTTTTGAAAATTAAGCAATAATCGGTATAAACCCTGCATGTTTCATGGTAGCTAGATTTCGTTTCCAGAAAAATCTAGAATGCCGTAGCCTGAAGGACGATGCTGTGACCCGCGTGGCTTGCCAAAACTACTTTTGTCTTTATCGCCTTTAACGCACTGCCCGACGCCACAACATATATTAGCTAATATATCTCTAGAGCTGCTGCGGACGAAAATAAAATATCGACTGTTGTCGAGTGTGACTTGCGCATTATTTATTTTATTCTGATGGATCGAATATGCGTTCCAAATGTAGAGCCCGTCTAAAACTGGCGTAGAGACGACTTCAAAAGATTTCCATCTACATATTTAGAATCAAAATGATTAAGTATACTAAATAGCCGCGGCGCCGTGTGGTGACGGCAGTAAGAATACATTTGTCACCACCCCAACTCCTCCTGCGGGTGTCGTAAGAATCGACTAAGGGATTGAATTGTCATTGACCATTACATTATTTGATAAGAGATTGATGATGGGCAGCAGCGTCATCATAGTGGACACATTACAGCGATCACCAATCCGCTTGCCCAGCGTGGCGATTATGAGTATATACCTCCTAATGGGTCTATTCGCATAGTTAATAGGAGAGTCCTACGTCCAGCAGTGGACTGAGATAAGCTGATGACGTGATGTGATGAGAGTAAATATATTATATCCAACTAAGGGTAGTTGTTGTCATAGGCTGATGATGTGATGTGATGTGATATTAAATGGGTCTAACTTCAAAATCCTTAGAGCCACACGTGTGTAACAGTGAATCTACTCGATTTAGGACTTGTTGCAGTGTCGTAGTACCTAGGTACTCCTAAATAGTAACGTTTGTAGATATGCAAGATTGACACAGTTTTAATTAAGCATTAATTTCAGGGTTTTTTTTATATAACATAGAGCCAAATATGGCTACAACAACTTTACTTTACTATGACAAATTCATCAGTTCATCACAGCAGATGAAGCCATTAACGCTTGTCAACTCTCAATTTTGAACATAACTAAAGGTTTTCGAAACGTGTGGCACTGTGGCGACTCTGCCACCTTGCGATTACTTCACCTACTTTTTCCTGCTATCACACTATAATAATTGATTAGAGTATGACCTACCTAGGATGGGTCGATGGGCGAACACGTGATCTGCTTCGACAACGGGCGCGAGGTGAGCTGCCCCGACGGCTACGATGATGATGATGACTCAGGTGGTGGCAGCAATGGCGGCTTCGGGATCGCTTTCTGGAGCTTTCCGGATTCTAAGGTTTGAAGTTAAAATGTGCCTTTGTGGGTGGATAAAGATCAACCGCCTTAGGTACCTATTCATAAACGTCCACTAACTTAACACGCCGCTAAGTATTGTTTGTCCCATTCAATTTTACAGACATATTGATAAGACCGAAAGGGACAAACAATACTTAGCAGCTTGCTAAGTTAGGAGACGTTTATGAATAAGGGGAATAGGTTACAATTTACAAAAGTTTCGCTTGTAAATAGTAATTCAATAGGTTCATAGTAGGTAGGTACTTCTTCTTTATAACACGCCCTTGTCTTGTTCTCTTCTCTTCTTGAAAATTGAGGTCCGAAATACCGAAAATTTAAAGGGAACGATAAAAAATTAACGCGTCATTAAAAGCACCGCCTACAAAAAAGGTGTGATTAGATTGTTAATTTTAATTAAAGTAGAACGTAGAAGCGCCTTGATCGTTTTGCGAGCAACAGGCGGTGGCACTATCAAGATACTTTCAAAAGTAATTTTATTCAATAGAAAGAGCCAGGAGTAACATAATAATTCCGGAGATAGTGATTGCGTACTTTTAGCAAGTATCTGCTCATTTACAACCTCCTGATCTGATATGTTTTATATGTGGTCATATTCTTTATCTACCTAGTACCTAGCAAAAATACAATACAGTATTTAATAATACGCAAGAAAATGTTTTACACTACCTACTAATTATTCAGATGATTCTAACTAGGTACTACACTACTATAGAGTGGCGCTTGACTTGAGAAAATAAAGCGAAGTAGAAAAATGATAATTTGATATATCTATGATTAATAATTTACAAGGCAAACTTTCTTTCATACGGAGTTGTTTGAAAAGAGCGCCAATTTAAGTGAACTATGAACGTATCAAACTAATGCACAGTATACTTCAAAAACAATTAATTACATTTAAGTAGTTATTATCTCAGATCATTTTAGACAATTTTAATGCGTGCTAGGATTTTAAAGTATTAATAGTTATTGCGTTGATCGCTACTTGTGACATTGACGTCAAACTACAGCAGTGTCATTGCAGAACCTTTTTAAATATTTCTCATCCCATGTAGATTAATAATAACGAGCGTTATTCCATATAAATAAAGAAATAAATATTTCAAAAATGTTTTAATTGATATAAACTTGTCAAATTAGATACGTGAACGCAGCTCTTAATTAAAAGTATCTCAGTTTTCACACTTAATCCGGTCTGAAAAACGCTAACGCGCCGTTGCGCTATCTGTCGACTACTTCAGTAACCAGAACTTGTCTTGTGGTGTGGTGTAGGAGGTTCCACTCAAATCGGCAATTTTATTGCCTTATTCCACGTTCTCCATTTCAAATTATACCTTATAAATCACAGTAAGTAATATTATTTCCTTTAATAATCAGTTTGTGTATTTAGGAAAGGACTGGTTTTAGTGTAAAGATAAAATGAAATTTAGGTTAAAATGATTCGCTTCAGCCGGTTTCAATGAGTAGTATCGACGTCACCCTTGGCAAATTGCATATTATTCTCGTATAGTAATAGAGATTTATATCATTAATAATTACTTTAACTTTGTTTCAATCGATTAAGGATATCAGAAAATGTATGTCATAAAATTGAAATTGATTGGGCGAAGAGGTCGGAAACGTCAGTGGAGGTTGTCGACGCATGTGATTTCCACCTTTGATACGAATTTCAGCACCTATCTATGAAGGTCAAGTTTAAGGCCAGTAGGTGTGTCTCGAAGGAGTAATGCCATGGCTAGACACTATTCTGGAACATTAGAACTCAAGTTCCTTATTACCTGAGTGTTATGTAATAGTGCTACTGAATTGTAAATAGTTTGCGAAGCCAAGTCGACCCTGACACAGCTGGCACTGATAGTTAATTTTGCGACTTACTCTGCTAGATATTAGCAGCCATAATCATAGGTGACTAATATATTTTATAGAAATCTATTGCTCTTTTATCTGCCCTAGGGCCCAGGTTCAAGTGTTTTTCAAAAGCATGAATCTTTACAGATGGGTTCCAGCCCTCCTCCCTACTATGCCGACCTTGGCAAGAAGGCCAATGATGTATTCGGCAAAGGTTACCACTTTGGCGTGTTCAAACTTGACCTGAAGACCAAGAGCGAATCTGGCGTTGAGTTCACCAGTGGAATCACCTCCAACCAGGAGAGTGGAAAGGTAATTACATTAACTGCTGCCACTTTTATATAGAGTCATTTACATTCTTCACTTGGTCTATGTTGTTATTTATCTGACACAGAATTAATATTCATTCATTTATTTGTTGCAACCATGGTATTACAGATGTTCTATAAATATTAAGTATTTCATTAATCATGTAGGTACCCTAACCAGGCTCGCGTTTATAAAGTTACAATTTCGCTGTTTGCCTCTCTAACGTACGCACATAATAATATTGGCTAGAAAGCGAGGCAAACAGCAAAATTGTAATTTTATAAAACAAAACCCAGGGAGTAGTAATAATATTCTGTAACTAGGTATTTCTAAAATTAAGGTTTAATCCATAGATCTGTAACTTTCTGTCAACATTCATAATTTTTAACAGTTCTAACAACAGTTATTTGTTGTTAGGTATTGCCAATGATATTTTCCTTCTTTTCTCACAACACTGCTCTGAATTAGATAATAATGTAATATTACATAAATAATTTTTTGTTTTCTTTTATAAAGTAAAATTTATTTTACAGTGGAAAGTCATTATAAGGAAACGCAAGGGATTAAATGATTTCTTTAATTATGTAATGTTATCATTTCATGGAGATTAAAAAAGGCAGACAGTGTAAGGACACAAAATTAATATAATTTACATTAGTATTTATAGACTCAGCAGCATACTGTTTAACTTCAATAGTTGTCTATATAATTTTATCTTAATCTATGAGTTCACAGAAGTTTAAACTGAGACCATAATATTAGTCAAACACAATGTTAACTCTTACATTTTGTATTAAAATAGTAATACAATGTAAGTCCTACTAAGCTATTCTGTTAGTGATCAACTTCAAGACAATATATCAAAATATATTATTCCTGTTTTGTACATGATTCCCTTAAAATTTCAATCAGTCAAATAATTATATTTATATCATCATTATTAACAATAAAATGAACAGATCAAGAGATTTTTTGTGAGTATTTTTAGTAAAATATACCTCAAATTGATCAATCACCAATAAATAAATAATCTGATGACAATCTTACTAAAATCAACCATTGATTGTTGAAACAGGTGTTTGGCAGCCTTTCGTCCAAATTCGCCGTGAAGGACTATGGCCTGACATTCACAGAGAAGTGGAACACTGACAACACACTTGCCACCGACATCACCATCCAAGACAAGATCGCCGCTGGCCTCAAGGTTACACTGGAGGGAACCTTTGCGCCACAGACTGGGTAAGTACTCTTCTATTTCCAAGGCTGCGTTTCCACCATTATTAGCCTTAGTAAGCTAAAGAATAAAATATTATGTGTTATAAACTCTAATGCTAGTTTCTTTAGGAATGGTGACTGAATATCTTATATTTATATTAGTTCAGAATGATTCAGGATTCTTGTTGGAGTTTTTAAATATAGGCCCCAGATGTGTTCTATTGCATGTTGCTAAAAACTAAGTTCTTAAGAGTATTATCTTTCTCAGGCTAATGCTACATCAGAAAATCGACACTTGTTTCCTTTGATAAGATAATGCTTGTCATTCAGAAATTCAAAGTAATAAAACTGCAGTGACACGATGAGTAGTTTTAATTTTAGAACACAACTAATACATTTTGTGAAAGATTAATTGAGCTGATAACGCCAGTATTCTCCACCCTTCAGCTTTAATGTGTGTTTTTGAAAAATTTGGAAATCACAGACGAAATTACCAAAGTTGTGAGTCCTATTTGTGACTTCAAGTGCTCTACCCAGTTGTGCATATAAATAGACTGGTGTCACATGCTAACATCAAAATCTTTTTGCTTTTCACACAACAGAGAAACTGCAACAGCAACAAGCTAAATAATCACATTGTTAACAGGAGCAAGACCGGTAAACTAAAGTCGTCCTTCGCGAACGAGACGGTAGCCATCAACACGAACGTGGACCTTGACCTCGCCGGGCCCATCGTGGACGTGGCAGCCGTGCTCAAGTACCAGGGCTGGCTGGCCGGCGCGCACACGCAGTTCGACTCGCAGAAGGCCAAGTTCGCTAAGAACAACTTCGCCTTCGGGTACCAAACCAGCGACTTCAACCTACACACCAATGTGTGAGTACTTTCAAATGCATTTATTCGATCATTAGCGTTTTTATAGCGTTTAGGATACATCCTGGAGATGAAGATCAAAAAAAGATTATGTATCCAAAAAAAAAAACTATTCCAATGACATTTTTGTGAATCATTTTTCTTTTCTTCTTAAGTTTTGTGTCAGTTACTAACAGACCGTCTTCATCATTAGCGTATTTCAGTCAGCACGGGGCTAACAGATACTTACTTAATCTGTTTTTAAAAAGCCGGAACCTTATAATTAGTATGTAGGTAGTCATTTTATTAACAAATTCTGACAATGTTACAAATTGTTGCTAAAACACATTACTTAACATTTGACTTATGTGAAGTTAATTTATACTAAGCCTTCTAAGAAAGAGGTCATATTAACAAAGACATTACTGTTATCGATCAAACAATTCTGATATAGGGCGACTTAAATACCTACAAGCAATATACTACAGTACTACTGTAGACTCTACACAGTGGGGATTTCACATTTTCTAGTTGAGAGACATACATATGTGTTCCAATTTATCACTACTGCAGAGTTGCAGACCCTTGGTCAATGAACATCGATTTTTCAAGATTATATAAGCCAGTGAGTCAAGGGAGGATGCTTCATATAACTCGGTACTGGTTAAAACCGGTGTGCGCTTATATGTCATTGGTTAATATAATATAACTGACTATTGTTCTCTAAGAATGCTTGTAAACATTTGGGTTTTTTGGGTACTTGGGAATGATGACGTGTGTGCTCTATGTTAATATGTCGCCGGGTTACGTAATCTACATCAATTGTGTCGCGATGCGTGAAAGTACCTAAAGAAAACATTTAGATGCCAAGGAAGAAGAAATGAATTTTGTAAGATGAAGTAAAGATACTTATTTTAATGATAATGATTTAGCTTTATAGACATTTGTATGACACCATTGATTCAAAGCTCTGATAATGAATTAGGCGCAAATTAAACGTTATAAAAATCAATGTTAAATTTTATTTAGGGCAGCCGAAATAATATTGTATTGACCCATTTTAATTGCTCTTAAATTTCCTAATATTTATTTTGCGCCATTTGAGAGCCATAAAAACGAATCGATAAACTACTCTTGTTTGATTTCCTTCAAGTGAATTATTGTTTATCGTTGCACCGGGTTAGTTTCAATTTAAAAGATTTTCCCCATTCCTTATTCAACGTTTATGAATAACGGCATATTATTATTATACAGTGTGTTTCTATGAATCGGGCTTTTACAAAAATGGGTAATAATACGCATTACTAGTAATCGTTTTCAAGTACTAACATTTGACAAATAATTAAATTGACCGTACAATTAATTTTATTTCCTCCGAACGATCAATGTAACGCGTGTACTGCTTAGTTGTCAAACGTTGCGAGTGGCTGCGATCTGTCATTGTCAAGTGCAAATTAACGATTCATTGTGAAGTACATTGCTCCTCAATTAACTTTTCTTAGAAACTTAGTTACTTTTAAAAGCATTTTGGATCGAATAATGTTCACGGTTTGGCTAGAAATCTGCATCGCATTCCTCGGTTTCGATAAAAGCCAGTATCATAGACACACACTGTATAATTTATGTTTTATAATTTGATTCGACACAGCGACAACGGCAAGGACTTCGGCGGCTCCATCTACCAGAAGGTGTCGGACAAGCTGGACTGCGGCGTGAGCATGAAGTGGTCGGCGGGCTCCGCCGACACGCTGTTCGGCGTCGGCGCCAAGTTCGCGCTCGACGCCGACGCGTCGCTGCACGCCAAGATCAACAACAAGTCCCTCATCGGGCTCGGCTACCAGCAGAAACTGCGTCCTGGTAAGCACCGACATACCCATCCATCATCAGCCTATGATAGTCCACTGCTGGACGTAGGCCTCTCCTACCAACTATGCGTAGAGACGCATTAGGAGGTAAATGCCCATAATCGCCACGCTGGGCAAGCGGATTGGCGATCGCAGTAATGTGTCCACTATGATGACGCTGCTGCCCATCATCAATCTTTTATCAAATAATGGTCAGTGACACTTCAATCCCTTAATCGACTCTTACGACACCCGCAGGAGGAGTTGGGGTGGTGACAAATGTATTGTTACTGCCGTCACCACACTGCACACCCATACTAAAGGCTTATCATACTGTAAAGGGGCGAAGAAAATATTACCAAATATCACCATGGAAGAGGGAGGGGACAAAAATAGGCCCAAATCGTATGATGTGATTTATGGACAAGCCTTAAGAAAAAGCGACCCATTTGAAATTAACTTGCTCGTGTCTAGGTTTGCTATCAGGCGCTTCATTTGCTCCCTTCCCTACTATAAAACTATTTGGCGTGGGTGGGAGGGTAAGGTAATAAACAAACATTAAAGCAGGGTAGAAAGTTTGCCTATATTATCTTCTCTAACATGAATTGAATCTGGGATTCGATAGAATAGTAGTAGAGCAATAAAATTGTAATAAAATAAATAATCCAAAAACAGGAAATTGAAATAACACAATTTTTATTATTAAAAAAAAACATTTTCTCAATATCAAGTTTATTTCCATTACAATTTCGTCTATTCTTAACCATGTGAAACACGTCATTATGCCGATAATTTATCGGAATTTTATTATGGTTGTGTGCGAAGTCCAACGTCCAATACAGGTTTTGTCGAATTCGATAACATTACCCAATTTTACTCCTTATTTTAATGGATTAAGGTTAGAAAAAGGAAACGTGTGCATTTTTATAAACTGGTCTATATCTGTAGAAATCATAATTTACTTTTGCCGTATTGTTGGTTAATTATGATCACTCTCATTAGTCACGTAACTATTAAGTAAGCGACTACAACACTGATTACAAGATAACCACAATACAAGTGATAGTTCATACCATTTATATTTATCACAAGAATACGCGTAAATGATTAGAACCATCCATCATTTAGACTAACGCTAGATAGATCTAACTCTTACGTTACGCGTTATCGAGAGATCGTACGATTGTCACATGTTGTGTCGCTTATCTCGTCTTTCGAGTAAATATGAGTGACTCCATCAGTGCAGATATTTGTGTAACTGCTAACTAGAGATGATTATTTTACTTTTTACGGCATATTTTATTTTTGATACAATCAATCAAATGAAAATGTCTACGTTTATATTGATCATTGGAACATGAGGGTTGTTTATTATAAATACTACGCACCAGGAAGTGCTTATTACGGAATGCCATCGCTAGCGTCACGCCTGTTTTCGTTCGGAACAACGCTAACAATTTAAATTTTGGCACCATTATAGAACCGTCTACGTTACGTCTGCTCAGAGATGCCAATAACAATTGTGTATTGGAATCAACAACAAAAACAAGCTATTAGTACTTTAACTAGTAGCCTTTTGTAATAAAAAGTCCATGATTATTATTCAATTTAATAACAGTCTCAATCAGATATACGACATCACTCATTTAGAAATTGGAGAAAGTTCATATATTTTGAGTACTTTGGCCACATAAGTATTTAAGTATACTTGATGGCACCTGATCAAATCCGAAGATTTGTATGACCTATGGGGGCTTGGCAATTGGGCATGCCATAATTACAGTCAGATTATAAACAACGAAGTCTTCGCCATTTTTGAACACGAGGATCCGTTTTTTAATACCTAACTAAATGTTTTATGTGCAATCGAAAGGTACTACTTCGCTTGTATTACTGTAATAACTGTATGCTATGACGCCTATGACAGATTTTTCCCATAAATATAAAAGTCAAATTTTGTTATGAAATGAAACTGTATATGTTATAGTATAGACCAAGTGATAAATCGGTCATTATTCGTGATGCCTGGGCATTATGAATCATGCCCAACGTAACATTTGCAAATAGGGAATACCCTATTCCTACAAAAGTAAACAATTAAATAAAACTGTACCGTAGACTGATCATCACTTACCAGGTATGATCGTGGTCAAACGTCTACCTATTATGAAAAAAAAATGACTTACCTATAACCTACTCAAAGGGGCCACCCCGCAACGCTCCTGGTGCCAAGGTGCTCATTACGCTAGCTGTATTGCAATGGACGTTTTCTCAAACATGCAATGAAATGTTGTAGTTACGTACCTAAAAAGTGGCCGGGAAGTACCTCGTTGCCGGCCTAGGCCGGCAAGTGCCTCTTTTTTAATTTTCATTTGACATAGGGTTGTGACCTGGCATCTTGGCTTTTAGCCAATAATTATCTGTAAGTAATATTAGTAATAAAATAAAGGATTGGCAAATTTTTGCAGTTATAATTAGGTATTTAAATTATATAATTTAAAATAAATGTACAATATCTACTCACAATAATATTTAAAAAGCAGTATTATACGGCGCGATCACCGCGTGCGATTAATTGGACCCAACCGACCGCGTCGTCTAATACCGCTTTTTAAAAGTAAAAATTTATACATTTTCAAACAGGTCAATCTAAAAAAAAAAATGAGGTGTCAGTGTCGTATTTGACTTTTGTTGTGTTTCAAAGACTTAGTTATGTAGTTGACTTATAATTTCTTAGAAAGAAGATACATTTTTTGTTTCATTTCATTGCATGTTTGAGAAAAGCATTATACATACCTCGGCCATGAAGTGACGGGTTGCCGTCCGAATACTATCCGGCCTCGCTTCGCTCGGCCGTCTACGTATATTCGGCCGGCAACCAGTCACTTCCCGGCCTCGGTAGTAATGTACTATTGCGTTGCTGCAGGAATTTTTAATATGATATATCCACTGACTTTGTCCACTCTTTCCTCAAACAAATAGTGCCATAAATCCCGCCAATAATGACGTAACGTGTGCTTGTTCCAGGCGTGACCCTGACTCTGTCTGCCGCCATCGACGGGCAGAACTTCAACGCCGGCGGCCACAAGGTCGGCGTCGCCCTCGAGCTCGAGCCCTAAGCCTCTTGTAGATAACACCATCTGTTATATAATAATAGAACGAGTATAGAAGATCAATTTCAATCATAGTATTCTCGAGTGTTGTCTGTCTGTGTAAGCGTTGAACGCGGCTGACGATTCCGCCGGAGGACCGTTTCTTAGGTATTATGTAAGCACGCGACATTATTGCATCCCTATTGTATTGCTAAACTATTTTATTGTGCAAATTACGTGAACCGTAAGTCCGTTATGTCTTGTAAATAAACACCTATGGTGTTGCCCTATTGATTGTGAATTAAATGAATAGTCTGTTGGAATCACCATCCGTTGTTTTATTGGCGCCTAGTGCGCCGCTCGGCCATTTATTGCAGAAATGAGTTTTTTAACAAAAGTTCCCAACCTTATCATCTCAGTATCAGGTTCAAATTTGGGTAAACTTTATGGTTATGTGATAAATCATCAAAACATAATTATTTGGAATATAATATTAGATTTTTGTGAGAAAACCTGGTAGTTCCTTGGGTACGTAAAGATACGTTTGCTATTGAATTGCTCATGTAAATAAAAAATATGTATGAATAACAAGAATGAGTTATAGGGGATTTTTCTAGTATGAAGTGATGAAAGATGCATTTCAATAAAAAAAAACCCTAACTGATATGGTGACCTCGCTCTTCGTAATGCTAATGCGATGTTGGTGTAGAGTGTTTAATGTACTCATTTATATTAAAATGTGTATTGTATTCTACTGATACCAAATGTGATAAGATGATATCCTCGTTTGCTAATGGAGTTATAAATACTACAAAGATAAGCTGAATTCGATGATACACTGGACCGATGTGAATCTTTTTAGGGTTCCGTACCAAAAAAGTAAAAATGGAACCATTACGGATCGATTGCAAAAAAAAAATACATGGTTATGAACCTTTAATGAAACCAAAATTTAGTTATAATTTTGTGTTACAAAGTTTTACATTTTGAGCAACGACTTTTGGAGATCATAATTTTTGTTTTGATTAACCCTTTGAGCCCCAGCGCCACCATATGGTGACGGAAGTACACTTCACATGCCTGGGATTCGACGGGTTAAGGCCTAAATTATGTAATTTTTTATTGCAATTGACCCGTCTGTCCGTCTGTCTGTCATATTGTTAAATATCCAAGAACACAATGCTCCGGAACCAATTGAATTTAGAATTGTTTTTATGTTAGTTAGGGGAAAAGATAAAACTGCAAGAACGAAATATTACGTAATCCTATAGCAGCGTCCTACAGTTCTCCTATGTCGCTTATACAGGCTGTTACATAAATATTGACGATCCATATAAAGCCCTATTCAACAGGGTATTCTGATTAGGAAAAAGTATAACTACAATAGTCCATTGTGCATCTAGGGCGGTAAGTACGGAATTACTAACGAGAGTGTTAGAAGCCCGACGCCGTAGACGGAGGGCTTTTAATGACTCGAGTTAGTATTCCGCTTACCGACCGTGATGCATACAATGTTTTTCATCACACTTGCCGACAAAAAAATAAGTTTTAAGACAAAATATTAAATGACGTACTGACATGTCTATTACCCCCTAGGGAATTTCACTTTTCTATTACTCCCGCTATGCATGCAAGCAATGGCGCGTGAATTAGACATCAAGTGTGATGAAAAATGTATTAAATGGGGCTCATCGCGGGGTTTGGACTAAACCCGCAAATAATTTGATTGTTTGCGAAAATATTTTTTACTTTACATTTTATATAAAAAGAACCGCGCTAACTGGTGGCGTAATAATCAAACACCATATGTCAATTGATAATTTATATTTCACTTTAAAGATAACATCACTGGTATGGGTTTACAGAAACGCTTAATCGATCTCAGACCTTAACATCAACACAGGTGCCTATTCTAGGGGCAAGCAACTCGCCAATACCAGTCTCATTTTAAACAATACAATAAAAAAGAGACTGGTAGCCGCGAGTTGCTGTCACACACAAGATGTGCTAGGGCAAGCATCCAAAATAAAAAAAAATATCCTCTGCAGTATCATGATTCATGAAGGAGTGCGCATCAGTGCAAGAAAAATTAGTTGTTCCATAGAAATGGTCAAAAATAGGTTGACCAAACCATAATGAATGCAAGAGTCGTTTGTTTCTTCTTTACGCAGTTGCTAG
The DNA here is from genome assembly GCA_025490895.1 of Thaumatotibia leucotreta. Lineage (NCBI taxonomy): Eukaryota > Metazoa > Arthropoda > Insecta > Lepidoptera > Tortricidae > Thaumatotibia > Thaumatotibia leucotreta. The sequence goes on along the minus strand of JALPQI010031867.1, from coordinate 2,440 downwards.
CTGACCCTATAGTATACACTGTTCAATAACATTAACCTTTTAACGGCCGTAGTCTGCTATATCAGACAATCAATATCTAGTTCACCTCGTCAGTCTGATAAATAAGACAAAGGTCTAATTTGTATCTTCTAAAAATGTATCATATTGAAATGCAAGCTCTGAGGCCTTCCCGCGAATTACGAACGAAGTGTTGCCTCTCTCTCGCACTCATGAATTCATGCATAAGTGTGACTGGGAGGCAGTTCGTTCGTGGTTCGCACGATAAACGGCAAACACGTGACCATCATAAGCCATCTGATCTGGGTGGTGTAATTATGTATTGGTAGTGTGCCCGACACTCGATGAAAAATTAACGGCAGGTAAAAAGTTAATCTAACAGTCTGTTTTATTATCTTGTTTCATATAGTCCCAATAGTTCTAGCAGTTACTGTATCATCTCCTCCTCGACGATCTTGGCCATCCACTCGGGCTCAGCAGCGGCGATCTTCTCTATGAGGCTGTTGACCTGGTAGCACAGGCTTTGAATCTGCTTGTCCCACTGCGGCAGGATCTCGCGAGCTGAAACAATCACTTTGCAATCAAGATCTAACAATAATTATCAACCTGCGACCATATATATCATGGACGTCTAACGCCAGGTCAAAAATGCCCCCAAAAACAATTGTTCAATTGTGCCAAGATGGGCAGAAGTTTCACCGCCCCGTGGCTGAATGTATTGTCATACATTTTCTTATAAGGATACATATAGTTATAAAATTTCATGAGCATTTCTCATAACATTAGCATCAAGTGAATCAAGTCTTTAATCTTGATAAGATTGGCAGGCCGATAATGCACATGACGGGCAAATTGACCACATACACATAGACGCTCCAACCTCACCGTTGGACTCTCCAACAAAGCCCTGCTTGAGTTCTTCAAACCTGACTTCTAATCCTACTAGTCTTTTTTAGCATTAGTACTCACTCTCAAAGTACACCCTCACCCTGAACTGGTCTTTATGGCCGTTCATACGTTGCTCCAGGAACATGCGCACTGTTACACGCTCCAACCTCACCGTTGGACTCTCCAACAAAGCTCTGCCTGAGCTCTTCAAACCTGACTTCTAATCCTACTAGTCTTATTTAGCATTAGTACTCACTTTCAAAGTGCACCCTCGCACTAATTTGGTCTATATGTCTGTTCATGCGTTGTCCAAGATCATGCGCACTGCTACACTCTCCAACCTTACCGTTGGACTCTCCAACAAAGCCTTGCCTGAGCTCTTCTACCCTGACTTCTAATCCTATCAGGCTTCTTTAGCTTTAATACTCACTCTCAAAGCGCACCTCGCACTGATCTGGTCTATAATGCCCGTTCATGCATTGTTCCAAGATCATGCGCACTGCTATACGCTCCAACCTCACCGATCGACTCTTCAACAAAGCCTCAATCTCTTCAAATGTGACTACTAGCCTAACCAATCTTATCTAGTATCAGTACTCACTCTCAAAGTGCACCCTGGCACTGATCTGGTCGATGTGTCCGTGCATGCGCTGCTCGGAGATCATGTGCGCGGCGATGTTGTTGTACAGCTTGCTGGCCGACAGCAGGTTGTGGTCGGTAGTGTACTATAGCATCAGTACTCACTCTCGAAGTGCACCCTGGCACTGATCTGGTCGATGTGTCCGTGCATGCGCTGCTCGGAGATCATGTGCGCGGCGATGTTGTTGTACAGCTTGCTGGCCGACAGCAGGTTGTGGTCGGTAGTGTACTATAGCATCAGTACTCACTCTCGAAGTGCACCCTGGCACTGATCTGGTCGATGTGTCCGTGCATGCGCTGCTCGGAGATCATGTGCGCGGCGATGTTGTTGTACAGCTTGCTGGCCGACAGCAGGTTGTGGTCGGTAGTGTACTATAGCATCAGTACTCACTCTCGAAGTGCACCCTGGCACTGATCTGGTCGATGTGTCCGTGCATGCGCTGCTCGGAGATCATGTGCGCGGCGATGTTGTTGTACAGCTTGCTGGCCGACAGCAGGTTGTGGTCGGTAGTGTACTATAGCATCAGTACTCACTCTCGAAGTGCACCCTGGCACTGATCTGGTCGATGTGTCCGTGCATGCGCTGCTCGGAGATCATGTGCGCGGCGATGTTGTTGTACAGCTTGCTGGCCGACAGCAGGTTGTGGTCGGTAGTGTACTATAGCATCAGTACTCACTCTCGAAGTGCACCCTGGCACTGATCTGGTCGATGTGTCCGTGCATGCGCTGCTCGGAGATCATGTGCGCGGCGATGTTGTTGTACAGCTTGCTGGCCGACAGCAGGTTGTGGTCGGTAGTGTACTATAGCATCAGTACTCACTCTCGAAGTGCACCCTGGCACTGATCTGGTCGATGTGTCCGTGCATGCGCTGCTCGGAGATCATGTGCGCGGCGATGTTGTTGTACAGCTTGCTGG
>JALPQI010031866.1:0-42605 GCA_025490895.1 Thaumatotibia leucotreta | reverse complement strand
TGCGCTGCTCGGAGATCATGTGCGCGGCGATGTTGTTGTACAGCTTGCTGGCCGACAGCAGGTTGTGGTCGGTAGTGTACTATAGCATCAGTACTCACTCTCGAAGTGCACCCTGGCACTGATCTGGTCGATGTGTCCGTGCATGCGCTGCTCGGAGATCATGTGCGCGGCGATGTTGTTGTACAGCTTGCTGGCCGACAGCAGGTTGTGGTCGGTAGTGTACTATAGCATCAGTACTCACTCTCGAAGTGCACCCTGGCACTGATCTGGTCGATGTGTCCGTGCATGCGCTGCTCGGAGATCATGTGCGCGGCGATGTTGTTGTACAGCTTGCTGGCCGACAGCAGGTTGTGGTCGGTAGTGTACTATAGCATCAGTACTCACTCTCGAAGTGCACCCTGGCACTGATCTGGTCGATGTGTCCGTGCATGCGCTGCTCGGAGATCATGTGCGCGGCGATGTTGTTGTACAGCTTGCTGGCCGACAGCAGGTTGTGGTCGGTAGTGTACTATAGCATCAGTACTCACTCTCGAAGTGCACCCTGGCACTGATCTGGTCGATGTGTCCGTGCATGCGCTGCTCGGAGATCATGTGCGCGGCGATGTTGTTGTACAGCTTGCTGGGGGACAGCAGGTTGTGGTCGGTAGTGTACTATAGCATCAGTACTCACTCTCGAAGTGCACCCTGGCACTGATCTGGTCGATGTGTCCGTGCATGCGCTGCTCGGAGATCATGTGCGCGGCGATGTTGTTGTACAGCTTGCTGGCCGACAGCAGGTTGTGGTCGGTAGTGTACTATAGCATCAGTACTCACTCTCGAAGTGCACCCTGGCACTGATCTGGTCGATGTGTCCGTGCATGCGCTGCTCGGAGATCATGTGCGCGGCGATGTTGTTGTACAGCTTGCTGGGGGACAGCAGGTTGTGGTCGGTAGTGTACTATAGCATCAGTACTCACTCTCGAAGTGCACCCTGGCACTGATCTGGTCGATGTGTCCGTGCATGCGCTGCTCGGAGATCATGTGCGCGGCGATGTTGTTGTACAGCTTGCTGGCCGACAGCAGGTTGTGGTCGGTAGTGTACTATAGCATCAGTACTCACTCTCGAAGTGCACCCTGGCACTGATCTGGTCGATGTGTCCGTGCATGCGCTGCTCGGAGATCATGTGCGCGGCGATGCGCTCGGCGCGCGCGGGCGGAGTCTCGAGCAGCGCGCCTAACTCCTCGAACGTGATGTTGTTGTAGAGCTTGCTGGCCGACAGCAAGTTGTGCTCGAACACGGCGCGGTCCAGGATCGACGACCCGTCCGGCGTTGTTGCCTAACACCCAATGACATTAAATAATAAATGGACGCACAGAGCCAAACAAAAAAACCAAGAAAAGTGGCACTAAAAGTCATTTTCATCACACTTGCTGTCTAAGCGCGCCATTGCTTGCGCGCGTAGCGGGAGTAATAGAAAAGTGATATTCCCTAGGGAGTAATAGAAATGTTAGTACGTCATTTAATAATATTATATCTAAAAACTTATTTTTTTGTCGCCAAGTGTGATGAAAAACATTGTATGCATCACGGTAGGTAAGCGGAATACTAACTCGAGTCATAAAAGCCCTCCACCTAACGGCGTCGGGCTTCTAACACTCTCGTTAGTAATTCCGTACTTACCTCCCTTGATGCACAATGTACTATTCTATCATGTTTCAGTTGAAGCTAATAACGCTCACTTACAATAAACTTTAATAAAAAAAACTCAAAGAATAAAAAACTTTGTGAAGTGAGCAATAAGTGTCAAATTTGCGAACAACACCGCAAAATAGTAGAAACTTTTTATGTTTAAGGAATAATGATGCTATTATACCGTAAGGTGACCAAATGTCAACTGTCAGAACTGAATAGCGGAGCAAAAGGACCGCAATATTTACTTCTGCAGCCCATTTTTTGGTGCCATTTTTTTGAGCTGTTTGGGGATCCACTTATATATTCTAAATCAATGCTAACACCACAAATAGTTTAACCTTTTGACGCCAACGACTGATACATCAGAATGCTTAGCCAAGTTGCCAATCGCTAACGCTTGGTAGCGTATCGTAGTTTTCCCTCTCTGTGTCTCTTTCATGTTAGTGCGACAAAGACAGTTAGATAAAGATAATAGTAAATTACTACCGAGGCCGGGAAGTGACTGGTTGCCGGCCGAATATATGTAGACAACCCGTCACTTCATGGCCGAGGTATGTATAATACTTTTCTCAAACGTGCAATGAAATGAAACAAAAAAATGTATCTTCTTTCTTTCTAAGAAATTATAAGTCAACTACATTACTAAGTCTTTGAAAAACAACAAAAGTCAAATACGACACCGACACCTCATTTTTTTAAAGATTGACCTGTTTGAAAGTTGCAAATTTTTACTTTTAAAAAGCGGTATTAGACGACGCGGTCGGTTGGGTCCAATTAATCGCATGCGGCGATTGGGGCCGACGGATCGCGCCGTATAATACTGCCTTTTAAATATTATTTTGAGTAGTTATTGTACATTTATTTTAAATTATATAATTTAAATACCTAATTATAACTGCAACAATTTGCCAATAATTTTTTTATACTAATATTACTTACAGATAATTATTGGCTAAAAGCCAAGATGCCAGGTCACAACCTTATGTCAAATGAAAATTAAAAAAGAGGCACTTGCCGGCCTAGGCCGGCAACGAGGTACTTCCCGGCCACTTTTTAGGCACGTAACTACAACATTTCATTGCATGTTTGAGAAAATAATATTTTAACCTTTGACGTTGACGACTGATATATCAGCATCGCAGGTTCAACGCCAAAGACCGATATCTTGGACCACAAAGAAATAGACAGGGTGGAAAGGGACGACGTTCGTTCCCGCTACCGACCGAGTCTACCAACCATTACGATGAACTTTCAGTAAAGTACCAACATAGGAATATTAAAAACTTTTAACCCCTCATACAAAGTGAGTGATACAAATACAATATAGGTACAAAATGACTGTTAGAGTTCAATAGTATGGAAAAGTCAATTTTCCATGTATGTACGCTTTCGACGTTCGTCCCACACTGGAAGTTCATTATAACGGTTAGTACACTCGGTCGGTAGCGGGAAGGAACGTCGTCCCTTTCCACCCTGTAGACCTACACGCAAGTGATTAAAATTAAATTTCAGGTTTGACATGACCTGGCGTCTGAGTGACAACTTTTGTATTTGACGTGGCGGCAAAAAGATTAAAGGCCAAAATGTTAACTGTAATTTTATTTTAGGGTAAATCGACTTTTGTTTTGTTATTATTTTTATCTCCTTGGAATCACGGGCTTACAAATCCCAGTTTTTTGATTGGCTTGCTCGGGGATATAGATCCAACGCGTAATAAATTTGCTGTTGTATCGTTGTTGTTATTGTTTTTGTTATTACCATGGTTACAGTGTTTTGACTAACGCTGGTTTCATGCAAAATTATGTTACTTAAATCATACAAACACGCAGGTAGTCTATGTTTGTAGACGGCCCATAAAGGAAAGGGCTTATTAAAATTTGACAGGTGAAGTTACGGAGCTGCGCCCTAAAACCGAAGAAGAGCTTTCATTTCTGAACAATATCTGGGTGCTTAGACAAGTTGCCAATCGCTAGCGCTTAATCGTCAGTCGTAAACGAAAGGCAGCTAACGGTCTTTATCGCACTAATATGAAAAAGTGACAGAGAAGGAAAACTACGATACGCTACCAAGCGTTAGCGATTGGTAACTTGGCTAAGCATCCTGCTCTTGCAAGACAAAAGCCTAAGGGTCAAACTTAAAATCATGTTACGAGTCTTTTCGGTAGACATTTTAAAAGTTAAGGGCTATGAGAGTTAATTTTCTTATTAAACCTTTATTGTCATTTAAAGGCACTCCTTTCCTATTGAATTGTATGATAAAAATCACGACTACACTCCCAGTTGCTTACTATTGGCCATAGGAAAGAGGGGCTCTACAGTTCAGCTGAACACGCACTTTTTCTTTCCTGTGGTCGATAGTCAGCCTGTGGACAGGTAGTCATGATTTTTATCATACAAAGCAATGGAAAAGGAGTACATCTTAATGAAGATTAGGCTTTCATAAGAAAATCAAGCTTTATAGGCCTTAACTTTTAGATTGTCCACCGGAAAGACTCCGAACATGGGTTTGCGTTTGACTCCTAAAAGAGAATAGAATTGGTAAAGATAGAACCTTCTGGTGTGTCTGCATGAGCGCCTCGAACTCGTGCAGTTCGGAGCGGCGGATGATGCGGTCCAGGTACATCTTCTCGAGGATGGAGTAGGCAGGCAGCTGCTGACAGCGCTCGTCTTTGAACAACGTTGCTAGCATACGGGATCTCTGCTGACCTGGAATCACAAGTTTTACGGGTACGGGTGAAATACTAGTTTGTCAGCCTCTGTAGCCTCGGTAGTGACCCTGCCTACGAAGCTGGAGGTTCTGGGTTCGAAAACCGGTGAGGGCATTCTTTGTGTATTTATTTATCTCAAATGTTTGTTCCTTGGTCATGGCTGTGTGGCATCTATCTATTATAATATATCGTAGCCTGGTATTGAGCTTACCGTGGGACTAGGTTGATTTGACGAATTTCCTTTTTGCACGTGTCTCGTATGACGTTTTTTAGTACAGATGGCCCTCCGAAGTTTTGGACCTGACGTAAAATGACACACTTCTCGCACTAGAGCCTAAAAAAGGCATCATCTGTACTAAAAACTTTATTTTGGCACCCTTATTCTTTTTCCTATTCAACGATACCCCACATTATAGTATTACAGTGGAATAAAAAATCATCCCCATTTTACTACACTAAGGGAAGTACCGTTACAATTTTTTTTTCACATTTATTCTACCAAGTTGTAGTAGGTATTTTCGGCTTGATTAATATGTATACCAATTATTATAGGAACCCTAATAGTTTCGCCATGTCCGTCTGTCCGTACGTCAAAATGGAATAAGCTCATCCTCGTGGATGATGTTGCGGTACGACAGCTCGTTGTACCCTGCGCCGCCTGTATGTACCTCCTGTGGGACATGGAACAAGTATACAATACCTGCGGAGGCCAGCACGGTGCAGATGAGAGCGTTCCTCAGACACGTCATGCGCTCGTCCTCGTGGATGATGTTGCGGTACGACAGCTCGTTGTACCCTGCGCCGCCTGTATGTACTATCGGGTTCAAAATAGCGTGGACACCTCTAGGGCGACTTTCCTATGCGCTCGCTTGAGCTCTGTTAGCATAGGTTGTCTTATCCACACTAGATGGCGCTGCTGGCGAAGCGCAATGAACTATTTAGAAGGTCTACCGCGAACTTGGAGAATCGTAAATGTTGAGCATCTATCTCTGTCACTCTAATAAAGGCGTCTTCAACTTGACAGAGACAGATACTTGAAATTAACGATATTTATAGTTCGCTGTAGGCTCTCTGCTTAATAAAATATTTTAAATAATGAATATTATCTACCTAATAATATTATTTAGTATACCTTTGTGGTAAATAAATAAAACCACATTTATAAATCATTATGTTTATTCTTAAATCATTAGAAAGAAGATGAGCGCTTTCGAAATGTCAGTTTACTAAAAAACACCGTTCAAAAATAGTTCATTACAAATATGTAATAATATTTTATAATTATTTACATATTGGTCCGATTATTCTATAATTAATATAAATAAGGCAACATTCAACAGGTTCAATCACTTTGAATAAACATTAAGACACGTCAAAATTATTTACCTTATTTTAATCTTAAATAGACCCAAGTATCAGTAGTTTCAACCAGTCAAATAACTTTCGGAATCGATGTAATCACCTGATATCTATGTATTATGTAAACAGTTTTGAATTGATATTTCATTCATAGTCGTAGGTGAATAAAAATCGATCACTCGGTCAGGCGGTATTTAGCCTAGTGTAGTGCTACCCACCCATTTCAACCAGAGACCCAATATTATTAAACGATGGGCTATCCAGTATTTCTTCGCCTAGGGAACACAGTAAAAGTTACAGACATATTTTAGTACAGTTGATCACTAGCTGTTCAGACTGCCGACGAGTAAATTTTCTAAGAGTATTCACTCGCCCGCGAAGAATAAACTCGCCGATAGCTACCTACTCACTGCTCGCAAGTAGCTATCGGCATGTCGCTACTGCTGATTTGTGATTGTCAAATTGGTAAAGGCCTATTGTTCCGCTTGAGGATAACAACGATTTTCTAGTTGAATTCATACGCAAGAATGCTCAGAAGAGCGAACCTAGAAAGGTTCGCTTTACATTTATTATATCGAGAGCTGAGTGGCCAAACCCGATAAGTCGAGATATTTTTTCATTTAAAAAACAAACCTCACGTAAGTGACATTTAGTTCGTATTTCAAAAACCGGTTTTCTCGAGTTATCGGCTTTGACCTCGCCACCTTCGATACCCCGTAAAACCTCTCGTTTCACATGACACGAGTTGTAACAACTGAGATTTTTTCCCACCTGTTACCACTTTAATATTTGGTGGTATGATACCACTGGTATCTACTGGGAAAAAGAAATCCCACGATTTTTAATTCCCAGTTGTTACCACTTGTGGGAATAAATAATAATAATAAATATCTTGGGACATCTAACCCAAATCTACCTAGTCCCACGGTAAGCTCAATTAAGGCTTGTGATGTGGGTACCAAGCGACGATATATATATAATAGATAGAAAGATATAGATACTTAAATACATAGACAGCCATGACCAAGGAACAAAATATTTGTGATAAATAAATGCACAAATAATGTCCTCGCCGGGATTCGAACCCGGAACCTCCAGCTTCGTAGGCAAGGTTACTATCAACTAGGCTACGGAGGCTGACGCCCCCGAAACTATGGTCTAATACCGTAAAATCACCTAACTATGGTCCAATACTGCAACTATATAATAGTCCACAATTTCAATTCTTAATAAACGTCAGTCCCAATCTTCTTGTTGGGAGCATTTGGAGTTTAGTTAGGTAGTTTTACGGTACTTATTGTGTTTATTCAGGAATTGCTAACGGATAAAAACACAAAAAAATAGGACACTTCATTTTTTCTATATTTTTTATTAATTAATTACAAATTACAACCAATCTTAATCTTAATAAATAATTTATGTCTTGTTAGCAAAAAACGCTGTTTAATCAATTTGCAGTTGCACTTATGAATGATAATACGTATTAAAAAAAATACAAAAGCTGTATCTGATTTTAACCCTATAAATTTTATTACTTTATCTACAAGGCGTATTTATTTCAAACCAAAACATTATAATAAATCTTATGGCTGCACAATGGAAGCTAAAACATATTTTTTTATTATATTTGCCAATTTCTAAGAATGAACTTTTCACAGTTATAGATTAATCCTTATTAATATGAGGGTAAGACTTACCATTTTTCCGATAGCCTTAACGTCATATATATATAAGCCTCATTTCTAAACTATCAAATGTTCATTTTTAGAAATCGGCAACTTTAAATAACTTTCATACTACAAGATATGTAAGGTTCTGAAATTAAATTACCTTCAAGCTATTGAGCGATTTCATGTTTACATTTAATTTTTCAACGAGTTATGTGCTAAGACATACCATCTTTTGAAATAATTCACTAAAAGTGACCATCAATAGAAATTGATAACATTGTAAACAAACTATCTAAAGAAAAATCCATAATCAAGTACTATTTTATTATTTTAGGATAATGTAATGGCATGAGTTGGTTAAATAAATAACACATTAAGTGAGCAGTGTTTATAACGTTGATTGGAAATGTGTGCTTTAATTTAACTAATTTACACCGTAAAAAAAGTGTAAGATTTATAATTAGGCAATATTGTTTACTTTTTATTGAGGTTTAAGCTTAAGTATCATTTCCGAAAACGGAAAAAGATTGAAACTTCGCCTCAATAAAACTACTTAAAGGTATTGGCAACCGTAATATCTATTTAGCAACTGAAATAAACAATAATTACCATTTGTTTTATGAGACTATTACTATTAATTAAAAAATAAAAATCAATTAGTAGATTTTATAGATTGTCATCCATCCACCATCACTATTTTTGGGAATCAAAAGTTTTGACTTAACTTACCAATCCTAGAATTCGACGTTCCGTTGTGCTTACATAAATCCCAGCTGGAAAGTGTTATAAATATTATTATTTATTACTATTAATCAAAAATACAAACTACTAAACTTCCTTCACTGTTACATGTCATTGTAATCGAGAAATTTAAAGTAAGGGAGTCAATAAGTGTCTTATTTAGGTAGTAGTTTTTTTAAACACCACTGTTTCGTAGCCTAAGAAAATTATTATCTTATTGATAAATTTTTTTAAACAATGTTAAAAATATACTTACTCGACTTTAACAAGTCCAGTAAGTGTATTTTTTATATTATTTAATATCGGGTGTAGCCCCCCTCGTTATCAATAACTGCCTGTAATCGGGAACGCATTGATGTTATTAAATTTGAACATAAATCTGAACCACGAATACTTTCCCATATTTTTAAGCAATGTGCTTCCAACGCTTCCGGGGTCCTTTCATTTTTATTATCCCAGCGTTGGACAATAACACCCCATACATTTTCAATCGGATTTAAATCCGGTGATCTAGCAGGCCAGGAAATAACTTTAATATTATTTTTGTGTTTTCCAAACCATTCTTTGACATTACGCGAACGGTGTATAGGACAATTATCTTGCACAAACGACACCAACGGCAATTCTGCTTCTGGATACACATTTCGAACTGTAGGTAACATGGTCTCCTCCAACACTTCTACATAATGTTCACTATTTGCACGGCTAGGTATTCTGACAAGTTCTCCCGGACCAGCTGCACTCATCCAACCCCACATGTTCACTGTGATACGCCCCGATTCCATGTTGGGTACGACATGATCGTTGTCGTATCGCGTATTATTTCGACGCCACAAGCTCAGGCGTCCGTGTTGACTGGATTTAAAAGTCTTCTCGTCAGTGAAGACGACACTAGTCCAGTCGTCAAGAAGATGGTCCCGAGCAAACTGTAACCTTGCCGTTTTGTGAGCATCCGTCAGTAAAGGTTTGATGGCATGTCTGCGGTGATGGATGCCTTCCTCATGAAGCACACGACGAACCGTAAGCGGACTTGTGCCAAACAAACCGGCGTAGTGTCTTGTGGGCCTAAATCCGTCTTCCTCATATTCCCGCACCATCAACTGACGTTGCTGTGTGTCAATGAGGCGTGGTCTTCCAGTTTTATGCCGGCGGGACAAAGACCCTTCTCCTTGGTATCGATCTACCCATAAAGAAACAGTTTTCCTCTGAAACAATTGTAAAACACATAATATTATTATTATTAAATTATAATGCAAACATTTTAATACCGAAAAGAAGTAAATTAAACTACTTACGTTGACACCTGTTTCTCTAGCAATCTCTGATTTATTTTTGCCTTCCTTATGCAAGGCAATTATTTGCGATCTGGTTATCATATCAATATTGCACGAAGAACTCATTCTTATAATCAGCTAGTAACGGTAATACACTTTCAATCGTATACGGTAGCAGACAAAGGAACATGCGATGAATCTTTGATTAAGAAAAAAATCAGCACTAGTATGGTATTTAGAAAACTTAAACTTACCCTCTTACGTTTTTATAGTATACATTTTTATCAATATATTAAAACGTTGATATGCCATTCTAACGTTAGTCTTATGGTAATAAAATTGTAATTCCCTTAGCACATTTTACGGATAATAAACCAAGGTTTCAACTGACGTTATATTTCGGCGGCTTTACTAATAACACTTTGGTTCAGTGGTTTGCGCATACGGCTTCTAAACTAGAGTGCCCTGGTTCGTATCCCACGAATATTAAACTTCTTCTTCTTCTTGGTCGTTCCCTCACTGCTGAGGATCGTGACTCCTTATGATCCTGTTCACTAGTTGTCGCCATCGGTCGCGTTCAGTCGCCTGGTGTAGTGCAGTGCTTACAGTCATATTCAGTTGTTGGGATATCTGGTCTGACCATCGAATGGGACTTCGGCCTCGTGGTCTTTTGCCTTCTATCTTCCCTGTCACCATAAGTCTCTCAAGGTTATCGGTATTCCTGCGTGCAACATGACCAAAATACCTTAGAACGCGCTGTAGGCAGGTAGAAGACAGGCGTGGCATGGTTTCCAGCTTGAGCTCTCTTAGAACAGAGACATTTGTACGATGGGCTGTCCACGGTATCCTCAGTAGGCGGCGCCAGCACCACATTTCAAATGCGTCGACGCGTTGCCTATCCCCGGCTTTGAGCGTCCATGTCTCTGCCCCATAAAGCGCAATTGAGAAGACCAGAGAGCGCACCAGGTGAACTTTGGTTCTGTTTGTGATGTTCCTATTTCTCCAAACCTTACTCAACTGGGTCATTGCTGATTTGGCCATGCCGATCCGTCGCCTAATCTCGGTTTCGCAGCTGCCTCTGTTCGTGATTACGGAGCCAAGGTACTGGAACCGGTCAACGGTCTCGTATTCTTGCAGAAGGTCAGTACGCTGGATGGTTGCAAAACGATCTATCACCATCAGCTTGGTCTTGCTTTTATTTATAGACAGCCCAAAACTCAGGCTGACCGATTCCAGACGATCCAGAATTTCCGCCATTTCTGCTTCGGAAGACGCTAGCAAAGTGGTGTCGTCTGCATATCGGAGGTTCGAGATCCTGACTCCGCCCACCTTTATGCCGCCTCTCCAACCCTCAAGCGCATGTCGCATGATGTGTTCGCCATAGATGTTAAATAGGATCGGAGAGATTACACAGCCTTGCCGAACGCCTTTTTGGAATTTAAAGCTGGTCGAAGTTGCCTCTTCTATCCTGACTGTACCGTATCCAGACTCATAGAGATTGCGGATGATCGATATCAGGTGCGCAGGGACTCCTGTCTCCGAGAGGACCTCCCATAGTTTCTCCCATTTCACACAGTCGAAAGCCTTTTGGTAATCAACGAAACACATGAAAGTCGGGGTGTTAAATTCATAGCATTTTTCTACTAGAAGGCGTAAGTTTAGTATCTGCTCTCTGGTTCCTCTCCCTTTGACGAAACCCGCCTGCTCTTGTGGTATCTGCCAGTCCAAAAAAGCCCGCAACCGTGCATTCAGGATGTACAGAAGGATTTTGCTTGCATGTGATATTAATGCTATTGTTCTATAGTTACTGCAGTTCCGAACAGATCCTTTTTTGTGGAGGGGGAGAATAACAGAATGTACCCAATCAGATGGCCACTGTCTGGAGCTCCATATATTGCTGCATATGTTGTGTAGACTAGCAATCCCATTCGGACCCAGGGCTTTCAACGCTTCTGCCGTGATATTGTCAGGTCCGGATGCCTTATTCCTTTTTAGTTTCCGGATTGCGTCTTGCACTTCCGACAGAAGTATGGCAGGTTCTAAGTCATACGTAGTGTCATCTTGCTGAGTCGACTGAGGTAGTTGGTCTTGATAAAGTTCCTCACAATATTCCCGCCATCTTTCTGCAGCTCCTTTGACATCCTGGATCGGGCTGCCATCCTTATCATCGATTATCCAGCAGGATGGTTTCGACTTATGTGTTATTTTTTTCACCAGTCTGAAGAGGTCAGCAGATTGATGTTTTTCAGCGTGACGTTCTATTTCAATACAGATGTTTTCTAAATATTTGTTTTCATCCCTTCGGCACTGTCGTTGGATTAGATTGGAGAGTCTAGAGTATTCTTCCTCGTGCAAGTCCGATCGCTTTCCTTTCTTCATTTCTTTTCGCAGGGCTATGTTTGCCCAGACTTCATCTGACATCCATTCTTTCCGGTTTTCGGGTTTTTTCCTCATCGAATTTAGCGTCTCGGAAACTTTGGACTTAAGATGCTCCCACTTTTGGTTCGCGTCTAGATCTGTGGCACTGGAAAGGATCTCTATCAATTCAGGCTCTGTCTTCTTCTGAAAGTAATCGTATTCCGCTGGAGAGATCCTAACTATGTGACTTGTCTGTTTTCGGCATCTTTTTAGTCGCACACGTAGGTCTGACACTAGAAGTTGATGGTCCGAACCGCAATCAGCTCCCGGATATGTGCGGGTGTTTGTTATTGCTGACCTCCATCGACTTGCAATAGTAATGAAGTCAATTTGATTCCGATAACGGCCGCCGGGGGAGGTCCAAGTGTATAACCTTCTCTTATGTTGTTCGAAGCAAGTGTTGGTTATGGACAGGTCTTGGCTTATGCAGAAGTCAATAAATTTGTCCCCTCTCTCGTTCCTTATTCCTAGCCCATATTTACCAACGATATGGCGTATGTGGTCGTCATGAACTGTACTTCCCACCTTCGCGTTCCAGTCGCCCTGAACTATTGTAATTTCGCGCTTGGATATCTTGTCTAAAGTTGACTGCAGCATGGAGTAGAAGTTGTCAATGTCCACCTGAGATGATTGGGCCGTTGGTGCATAAACTTGAACGATATTTAGAGGCAGTGGTACGCAGTCTAAACGAACAGTCATTATCCTGTCATTAACTGCGTTATAGCCGTTGACGAAATGGACCAACTTTCGTGGTACTAGTATGCCCACTCCGTTGACACTCTCAGACTCATGACCAGAGAAGAACATTGTATTACCATTCGATGTCGTGAGCTGGCCTTTTCCTTTCATGTGGGTTTCACATACTCCCAGCACCGCGAGTTTGTGTTCACTCATCTCTTTTTCTACGATCTCGAGTTTGCCTGGTTTTAGCATTCCTCTAACGTTCCAGGTGCCAATTCTGTGTTTGGAACGTACCGATGGCTTCTTTTGGTCTTCAGTAGTACTAACTGCTTCGGTAGCCTGATGACTCACTATCGAAGAGTCTTCGGTCGCATATTTCACACCCGCCGACCCGGGTATCGACGAGCGCCGGGGGTCAGCCGGGTCGTCCGACAAATAACCAACATTATGGACGTGATTCATAAGGGTTCTCTTGGGAGTTAAGCGTAGTGGTTTCCCATTGCCTTCTACGTCGGATCTTTTTGAGGTGATTTCGTCCTCAAGGCTTCCGTGACCTGGTTTGGGTAGGTTAGTTAAACTATTAATAATATTAAACTAATTTGTGTTTTTTTAAATCTGGGCCAAAAAGGGCTTTCCGGTTACGCTACGCTCCGGTGGGTGAATTCAAAATACACAGGATGTTTGAACAGATTTAATAATGTCTCAATAATGACAATAAAAAAAAAAAGTATCCTAAAAAAAAGATAAGTCAGTAAGTAGAAAAGAATAAGTCTCGTCAGAATACTCGAGGAGTTATAAATAAAGTTTAAATCTGTGTGCACAATTTTTTTTAGTTTTTTGACTATCAACGCCATCTAGGGACAGCTAACATTACTACAAAGATTACCTTGACATCTGTAATAGCCTTGTTACATCAATCCCACAAAGGTGGCGCTCAATTTAGCTTCAAACGATAGTTTTGTTCGATTGCCCAGGCTCTTTTGAACGCTATAGTACCTCCTGTGGGACATGGAACAAGTATACAATACCTGCGGAGGCCAGCACGGTGCAGATGAGAGCGTTCCTCAGACACGTCATGCGCTCGTCCTCGTGGATGATGTTGCGGTACGACAGCTCGTTGTACCCTGCGCCGCCTGGATGTACCTCCTGTGGGACATGGAACAAGTATACAATACCTGCGGAGGCCAGCACGGTGCAGATGAGAGCGTTCCTCAGACACGTCATGCGCTCGTCCTCGTGGATGATGTTGCGGTACGACAGCTCGTTGTACCCTGCGCCGCCTGTATGTACCTCCTGTGGGACATGGAACAAGTATACAATACCTGCGGAGGCCAGCACGGTGCAGATGAGAGCGTTCCTCAGACACGTCATGCGCTCGTCCTCGTGGATGATGTTGCGGTACGACAGCTCGTTGTACCCTGCGCCGCCTGTATGTACCTCCTGTGGGACATGGAACAAGTATACAATACCTGCGGAGGCCAGCACGGTGCAGATGAGAGCGTTCCTCAGACACGTCATGTCGTCCTCGTGGATGATGTTGCGGTACGACAGCTCGTTGTACCCTGCGCCGCCTGTATGTACCTCCTGTGGGACATGGAACAAGTATACAATACCTGCGGAGGCCAGCACGGTGCAGATGAGAGCGTTCCTCAGACACGTCATGTCGTCCTCGTGGATGATGTTGCGGTACGACAGCTCGTTGTACCCTGCGCCGCCTGGCTGTACCTCCTGTGGGACATGGAACAAGTATACAATACCTGCGGAGGCCAGCACGGTGCAGATGAGAGCGTTCCTCAGACACGTCATGTCGTCCTCGTGGATGATGTTGCGGTACGACAGCTCGTTGTACCCTGCGCCGCCTGTATGTACCTCCTGTGGGACATGGAACAAGTATACAATACCTGCGGAGGCCAGCACGGTGCAGATGAGAGCGTTCCTCAGACACGTCATGTCGTCCTCGTGGATGATGTTGCGGTACGACAGCTCGTTGTACCCTGCGCCGCCTGTATGTACCTCCTGTGGGACATGGAACAAGTATACAATACCTGCGGAGGCCAGCACGGTGCAGATGAGAGCGTTCCTCAGACACGTCATGTCGTCCTCGTGGATGATGTTGCGGTACGACAGCTCGTTGTACCCTGCGCCGCCTGTATGTACCTCCTGTGGGACATGGAACAAGTATACAATACCTGCGGAGGCCAGCACGGTGCAGATGAGAGCGTTCCTCAGACACGTCATGTCGTCCTCGTGGATGATGTTGCGGTACGACAGCTCGTTGTACCCTGCGCCGCCTGTATGTACCTCCTGTGGGACATGGAACAAGTATACAATACCTGCGGAGGCCAGCACGGTGCAGATGAGAGCGTTCCTCAGACACGTCATGTCGTCCTCGTGGATGATGTTGCGGTACGACAGCTCGTTGTACCCTGCGCCGCCTGGATGTACCTCCTGTGGGACATGGAACAAGTATACAATACCTGCGGAGGCCAGCACGGTGCAGATGAGAGCGTTCCTCAGACACGTCATGCGCTCGTCCTCGTGGATGATGTTGCGGTACGACAGCTCGTTGTACCCTGCGCCGCCTGTATGTACCTCCTGTGGGACATGGAACAAGTATACAATACCTGCGGAGGCCAGCACGGTGCAGATGAGAGCGTTCCTCAGACACGTCATGTCGTCCTCGTGGATGATGTTGCGGTACGACAGCTCGTTGTATCCCTGCGCCGCCTGTATGTACCTCCTGTGGGACATGGAACAAGTATACAATACCTGCGGAGGCCAGCACGGTGCAGATGAGAGCGTTCCTCAGACACGTCATGTCGTCCTCGTGGATGATGTTGCGGTATGACAGCTCGTTGTATCCCTGCGCCGCCTGTATGTACCTCCTGTGGGACATGGAACAAGTATACAATACCTGCGGAGGCCAGCACGGTGCAGATGAGAGCGTTCCTCAGACACGTCATGTCGTCCTCGTGGATGATGTTGCGGTATGACAGCTCGTTGTATCCCTGCGCCGCCTGTATGTACCTCCTGTGGGACATGGAACAAGTATACAATACCTGCGGAGGCCAGCACGGTGCAGATGAGAGCGTTCCTCAGACACGTCATGCGCTCGTCCTCGTGGATGATGTTGCGGTACGACAGCTCGTTGTATCCTGCGCCGCCTGTATGTACCTCCTGTGGGACATGGAACAAGTATACAATACCTGCGGAGGCCAGCACGGTGCAGATGAGAGCGTTCCTCAGACACGTCATGTCGTCCTCGTGGATGATGTTGCGGTATGACAGCTCGTTGTATCCCTGCGCCGCCTGTATGTACCTCCTGTGGGACATGGAACAAGTATACAATACCTGCGGAGGCCAGCACGGTGCAGATGAGAGCGTTCCTCAGACACGTCATGCGCTCGTCCTCGTGGATGATGTTGCGGTACGACAGCTCGTTGTATCTCTGTGCCGCTTCTATGAACTTTCTGTGGAACAAAGACAATCAGAATATATAGTTGCCGATTTCTAAGAATGAACTTTTGACAGTTTAGAAATGAGTCTTATATATAGAACGTGAAGACTATCGTAAAAATGGTGAGTTTTATTATTGTTCCGGCCCAGCAGTAATGCTACGTGCCTACAAATGTTGCTCATCCTTATTCATCATCATCAGGCGCTAAAACTATACCGAAGTAAAACTAGTGTCTAAAATGTCTTGTCACTTGCAATCCTATCTTGTTGTAACAAGCACGCATCTACAAATGTGGTTTATCTGAAGATTCCTTATGTCTGAACGGGACAATTATATATCCTCATATTAAGTAGGTTAATCTATAACTGTCAAAAGTTCATTCTTAGAAATCTGCAACTCACATCACATTACTTCATATTAGGCAAAATAATATTTCCAATTTTTTTTTATTAAATAAGGATAATTATTAAGAGTATTATGAAGCTATAAATGCTATAATATAGGCTATAATAGGGGGGTACAAGGAGACCTCACGTGTATTTTTCTACGATGAACAAACTAAGAAATATTGTGAATTTTGCGGCGAGCGAACGTTAAAAGTTGTTGAATGAGAAAAATACACGCGAGACTGCTAGGGGGAGGGATAGCCAAGAAACTCACCAAACATCAAAAAGTAGCCGAAAATACCTCGCATGATTTATGCATGAGCCCTAAACTGTGACTTGATATCTCGTCTAAAATTTGTAGTTCGGGTGACTAACCTCCTATAATCTAAGACGCGCGCGTAGCACACTTTGTAGTAAATCTGCAGCTGCTCATTAGTGGTCTCGGCCTGCAGCAGCGACGCCCGGTTCACGTAGGCCTCCGCTTGCACCGGGTCGTCCACTTCCAAGTACAGCCGGGCGATCTTCAGGTATGTCTCTAGCTTGTAATCTACCGAGTATTGCCTGTAACATTCAATCTTGTTATAATAGCCCTTTTGTAATTTAGAATTCAAAATCCTTATTAATAAGCTTAAATGAATAAAGAATAGTTTGAACATTTTATTTTACTCGACATGTTTTTGTAGTAAGGTTGTGCACGTCAAATTCAAAGATTATTTTTTCTAACTAGAACTACCTAGCAACAATACTTTCGAATTTTCATTCACAATATGTAAGGTATTTAGCAAAAACATCCCACTTTGTCACAAGATGCAAGCCAATTTGTTTCTAATTGTAAGCTTCAAAGTCAGTTGTAGAATACTAAATCAAAAGTGTGACTTCCCATGCCTCGGGCGAGGCACATGGGTATTTTCCTGACTAGTGCGGAAAAGTAAGCTTTGCGCACGCTTCGCGTAATGTACTATTCTCAATTAGGTTTGTGAGTTGTCACAGATTTGAAAGTTAACATTACCTATACTTAATTTTCTATACAGGGTGTTTTTTAGATTTCCGATAAATTGGACAGGTTACTTGGGACATTAATAGAAGTTGCCTGGTATATCGGCTTTGGTTAATTTCGTAAAAAAAAATTTTTTTTTTCGTTTTCATACATAATAATTGTAATGGCAAGTGTGAGAGAATCTTAAGAATAAAATCTCAGGTGACTGACGGAACACGTCAAAATAATAAATCATTAGGATGTAATAAAGGTTGCAATACACTTGTTCAGTCATGAAACTTATTTTTTTAATAACTCAATAACAGTAAGAGTTAAGACACTAGTTTCTTAGAGAAATTGATTATTTTTGACCTAAATAAGCTTCCCTTTAATTTAACGGAAATCAATAAAAACACAGTGTATTATTTTATTAAATATGAACAGAAAGTTTGATGCAGGGCTGCTTTTCAAATTTGTATCAAAATGATGGATTTGCTGGAAACCATTAACTTTCGAATATGGTAGTGACACAGCTGTCAAACTAATTAAGAAATACCCACATCCACACTGCCTCAACTGCCTCACGAGGCAATTTTCTTGCGAGCCTACTCCCCCAGTGTACAGTATGGAGACGCTAGATAATAATGAGCTTACTTTTGACCAGTTTCTAAAGGAATTCCAACCAATACATTTGCAGCCTCCTTCCAGTTTTGGTTGCGCTCGTAAATGTCTGCCAAATGCTGTCGGATGCTTGCAACCTGTAGATAGATCACAATGTGTGTAGTATTTTTTCATCTCTCCTGATAAGAAACTTCAATTTTCGTAGTTAGGTGGATCGAAAGTTTTTCCCTACGGTTAATTTATCCTTTACTTTCCTCAAAGTTGAAACAACACAATATCAGGTTAAGTTATTGGTAATGGGCTTTATAAATTGATCTTATTAACCTACAGAGGATGATAATATTTTAATAAACCTGTATAGTAGTAAGTACCTGTTCTTCAAATGAGATGACTCTTGGTTGAATGACGTCTAAAGCAAAGTGAGAGACATCCTGTGACACAGGGTCTGGCAACAGCGCGAGGTGTGTGCTGACATCTGTGAGCAGCTGTCGGGAGATCACCAAGCTCACATTCTCATTTACAACTGAAAAAATATTGCATGCAAGATAAGCATTACATTCAGAAGAATTGGTTAGCAAATTGATGAAGTATCAAGGTAACCAAAAACGAATGCTAGGTTTTTGCTAGCACGATGTCCACATTGACGACTTCAAAAAGCAAAAAAAAATCACTTACTTGCTTCTACAAATGCTTTGAGTGAGTCTGCTAAATCACCCTCAGGATTTTTGAGTATTTCCATAAGAACATTCCGGTACCTAAGAACGACATATAATTTATAATGTGATGTATTTCACTTGTGCAAAATCTATTTAATATAACAATAACTTACTTTTCAGCTTGATCTTTGTGTAAGCCACCACAATTCCTCAGATCATTCAAATATTGCCGGACTGATTGTAAGTTCAGAGGCATCATGAAATAATCAAATTCGTCTTTCTTAAAGCAAAACTGTGATGTCTTTAAAGAAAAAAAGACAAATTAAGTGGCTATTATTCGTTAATTTGTTGACATTTTACTATAAAAGTAAAATAAAAATATTGCTGTACGTTTTGACTTTTTGACAATTTTGACAGCGGCGTATAGTGATATTGTGAGAAAATAAACTAAAAGTAAACCGTAAATGGGAGTACAATCGAATATAAATTGAAATCGATGGTCCTTACTTTTAAGTTTAAAAACCGGAAAACTACATCCTTATGAAAATTATTCCTGAACGCATTTGGTAATTTTCGTTGTGTTGGTGTCCATGACTTTAGCTAATTTGGCTAATTTTCAATCTATGGGAATATAATCATTTTTGATTGCATTCTTATAACTGTAATACATTAAATTATAATAAAATATTAGTTTAATTTAATGCTGTTGATTTTTTCCACATACTTTAACTCATTTTAGAAATTGTTTATTACGAACGCAGCCAACGCGTCCATTGTTACTTTTTTTATGTTGGCTGCTCATAAGTTTGACATCCATATAAAATTGAAAGAAGCGCCATCGGAATATGTGCAGTTTTATGTTCATAATTTCTTTCACGCATTGATTAGAGGTAGAAAATCATTTGCAAACACAAGTTTACAATAGTGTTCAAGTGCGTGAGTGAATACAATACATCATTTACCGTTATCGTGTTGTAAATAATTGTTTAAGATTCTGACAATTTGTTTTCAACCGTGGCGACTTTGCGAGGGACTTCAGAATATTTGACAATTTAAAATGGCGGCCTCGTTTGAACTCAAATTTGCAAGAGGGTTTTTGTTATATTTCGCTCGGTATTGACACGGAAAGAGTGTTTAAAGTTACAGTGTAAAGTGAGAAATATATTTGCTTCAAGATGGATCACAATTTGGACGACTCTCTGAATTTGGATAGCGCTATGGGAGTGAGTATTGAACTTGTTTTTGTTGTGTTTACTATTTTTTCCTCATTATAGATAAGTTGCCGTCGGTATAGACCAATTCGTTTCATGTTTTCTTTATGATATTGTAAATATAATCTCTCTAATACATATTTCACCTCACTTCCTGCAATACATTGGGTTTATAGTCCAGAATATGAGTAACAGTGCTTTCATTGTATTGTTATGAATAGATGTACATAGAAATTAAGGAATTAAAGGTAGTAATGTGACAATTTAAAGGTAGACTTTGAGCCTCCTGGAGACGTTGTGGTGAGCCAAGGCGACATCTCACTTGATGCACATTCACATGAAGCCAACATGCCAATGGAATTTGAGTCCATTGAAGAGCAGCCAATGCTCATGGATGCAGAGAGTGAACAAATTATAGGTAAAGTTAACAAAGTTGTTACTATTAATATGCTTCAAACATTATTTTAATTCAGAATGTAGTACAAACAAAATTTAGCTGATCTGTTTTTATATACCTGTATAATACATTTCAAATATAACTGATTGCGTCAGATTGATCAAAAAATTGTAATTACATATGATAAATAATACTTAAAAATAAATTAAATAATTAATGTGCAAGTACATATTGTGGTTTTTCAGGTTATTCCGATGACCAGTTCAATCTTCAGGAATTTCAGCATCATGATGATGACACCGGTGCCAACACAACTGTAGTCTCCAGTGTATGTATTATTAATCTCACACCTGCTTGACCATGCTTAAATAAAATCTTCTAGATATTTAATGTGTTCAAGGTCACAGAGCCATGTATTAATACAAATTGGTTATCAAAAACAATGATATATTAGCCAATTAATATGCAAAAAAAGTGAAAATCAATGCCACTATACTTCTAATGGCATGGCTATGTATAAAATGTTGCAATTTGATATTATTTAATTTCATTGAAAATAAACTCACACCAACTTGCTGACAATGTAGTTGTAGCCTTACATATAGTGTGTCAATGAGAATATCCTTGATTTCAACCATTTGATGGGTATCAGCTACATATTTGCTATCACACAGAAAACAATATTGAGTCAATTTAGAGACATAAGGATCAGAATCTATTGCAAATTAACATATGAAAATTATAAATAATGAATTTAATAATCATCAATTTATATTAATGAAGTCTTACTTTCTTTGATTTTTACATTTAAAGTTAATGCACAAAACACATACGCAATGCTATTTATAAAGTATTCTCTACCAGTCAACCTTAATTTAGTAACAGCACACAAGTGTTATTTTATTTAATTTTTTTTATGGACTCTGTAGCCTGGTCCAAGTCAGCCTATGAAGCTAAGGGTCCTATGCTTGAGAAAATAGGGCATTAAATATGAGCTTATCACATTTATCTATTCCTATGTTGGGTCATTATTCGAGGTTCTCAGTCTCTTGATGTTATACTTTGTGGTCAAGTATAGGAAATTGTAGTATGATGAAGGCTGAAACCCTCAAATGACCTGACTATGGCTATCCGTTTAAATATGTGTTATTGTACATTGTATTAGAAAACATATTTAAGGGCCAGATTGATTTGTGATTTTGACTGTGAGTATTCTTGATTGATTGTATAATGAGGATGTGTTTGTAGGAACAGCCTTTATCACAAGCAGATACAATTCTGGACATGCAGTTTGACCAGCAAGTATTCACTAATGCAGCATCTGCTAAAATTGAACCACCAAAAGTGCAGCAGCCTAAAGTTATTGCAGTCAAGGTAACTGACGTCTTACTGTTTATTCAAGCTGTTTGCTTAATACTTAATTCATAAGATATTTCAAGCATTGATTGGGATTGATTTGAAAGTGATTGAACTAAGGTAAAAATTTTTTTTTTAATTAGCCAATGCATTGGGACTTTTAGTTGGCTGGATATGGTGGATATATTTTTACGTTATCGAATTAAACCATGTCTAGAAAACCCTCATTAAGGTCTTTCAACATGCTTTTTTCAATCTATTAAATAAGTTCACTCTAATAGCTAATTTCTTTAATGGGTTATACTGTGAAATAAAACTATGAAAACGGATAAACTCACGTATATTAACTAATTTTTACTTCATTCCGACGTTTCGAACACTTTACAGGGTTCGCATCCGCAGACCACGAACCCTGTAAAGTGTTCGAAACGTCGGAATGAAGTTAAAATATTCAAACTTCAAACTTCAAATTTTTACTACAAATATTAACTAATTTACGCGAGTTTATCCGTTTCAATAGTTTTATTTCATGTGTAATCCTCGTGGTAACCTTTAAATTTTCTTTAACAAGTCAATTAAAATCAGTGTAATTGGTGTAAATAAAACAAAAATGTGAATTTAGCATTATTACAATTAGAATGCATGTGGTCTAGGCTGCCGTCCCACAACGCATCGCAGCCAAGAAGGAGCCAGTGGTGGTGCACGCGATGCCGCGGCAGGTGGCCATCGCGCCGAAGCCGCTGCCGAAGCCGCTCGGGCTCAAGCCGCTCACGCTGGCGGCGAGGCCTCCCACGCTCGTCAAGAAGGTCTCCATCGCGAGCGTCACGGGATCGACGCAAGGGAAAACCGTGCTAGGTAAAGTCAAAGTCAAATAATTCTTTATTCAAATTGGAATAGCAACAAACTCTTTTGAATCGTCTAGGTATTAAAACTACTTCCGGTTCGAACCCTACACCGTTGACCCAAGAAGAAGAATGGTAAGGTTTCTTTTTCTCTCGAATGTGGATGATGTCACTGACAGTGCATGCAGCCTGGCTCAAGTGGAGATCCCTTTCTCGCCTTCTATGTGATAAGAACCAAAGGTATTGCATTCTGGTCGTTTTTTTTTCCGCAACTCGACAACAAACGTGCCTATTTTATTTTGTGTGGTCCCAACGCTGGCCCAGTACTTGTTGGGGACTTCTCCTACACCCTTGAATTTCTTCGCACCATTTTTTGACCTACAATGATAAATTTGTTGTGATGATTAGTATTCTATACCCTTGATACTTCTGCCTTTACAAGTGCTTTCATCATTTTTATTTTAAATATACATGCTAACCCCCTTATTAATAAACGTCTGCTAATTTACCGCTAAGTATTGTTTGTCCCTTTCGGTCGTATCAATATGTCTATAAGATAAAAAGAAACAAACCATATTTAGCGGCTTCTTAAGTTAGAAGACGTTTATGAACAAGGCGGATAATGTATATCATTGATAAGTTGATAACCACTTTTTTTACGAAGCAAATGAGTGGTTAAATTATTAATATTTGCCAATTCCTTATGAGTAGTAATAATAGAACATTGTTTCAATTGTAATAATACTTTCCAGCTCAAATCGGCAAACAACTGGTCATGGTCCCCGGCACCAACCAGAAGATCAAGCTGGTGGCCGCCCCGAGCGGAGTTTCCAACATACAGTACATTAGAGCCAACCCTAATGATCAGGTAATATTTAGTAAATCCTTCATCATCATCAACCGTTTTGGCTGTTTTATTTTGACATTTAAACTGCCCTTGATCTGAGTCAAGTTTTTTTAATGAGTTTTAAGTTTAACATTTTTGATTATTATTTTTTTTGCAGGCCCAACTGATTGCCACCAAAAGTGTATCAGGAACAAAACCAATGCTAACAAAATTCATCATACAAGGTTCGTGTCCATTGTTAATTTGCTACTGCCATCGCTACTGTTAGTACCTAATGTTGATATGCGTATTCTTAGGCATTGGCCTATAGGATTTGACATCGTACTTTTTATTTTTTATAATTTAATTTGCACTTTCGGTGGGAGGGAGGGAGTCTAATGCCTATACTGTACGCTAGTTCTATTTATTATACCCTCGTAAAGGCCAAAGTGCATTACAAAGAAGAGAGAAGTCTTTTTCTAGTAAGAGAGATAGAAAAGAGACTTCCACTTGTAATATTAGTCGTAATTTGTTATGCAATAGGCCCCAGGTCGTTAAAGAAAATAGTATGGTGGGTCTTACGAGGATACTGAGGTGTACCGTTCGCATTACAGGGCAGTCGAGCGACCCGTCCAACCAGCCGGCAGTGATCACGAAGCTGGTGTCGGCGGCGCCGCAGGCTCGCTTCGTCACCATGACGCAGAAAACCGTGCCCATCTCCATGCCCAACAAGGTAACTAGCACAGGAGCTCGTCAGCATAGTGTCCAAAACTGAATTTCAATTATAAATATTAGATGTCATATACTAAGGAAAAAATACCAAGATCACCAACGTCTGAGGTGGGGATCGAAGCCATACCAACTCAGCTGCCGCGGCTGATGCCTAAACCGCTCTACCACTGTATTAGCTTAACCTTTTGATCGCCAAAGACAGCATATGACGTCTTTATAAAATTGTGCCCCTCACCCCAATGACTGCAATTTATTTTTTTAATGTTAATTCATTGAAAAATTTCTCATCGAGTTGGCATAATTTTTTTACAAATTGTATTTCTTATCCGCTCGGCGTCAGTGGCACAGAATTTGATTTGTGTTTCACAAAAACTACTGAATTTGAACTTAATTCACAAGTGTGTAGGTCGATGTTGCTCTGTGGACTGTGACTCATATATCAGTGTTTGCCTTTAAACCTGCGATGCTGGTATATCAGCGTTTAAAAGGTTTACTTACACTTAACGGAAATCGTACACGGTTTTCGCTGGTTTTCTTAAATGTAATTAGTTTGAACCTCCTTATAGCCCACCTAAGGAAGACCAAAAGTTGCCTATCGGGGGAAATAACTCGTGCATAAGCGAATTTTGGTATAGTTGTAGGGAATGGTGTTTTAAACCACGTACTAAAAGTACTGGTGGTTAGGAGTGGAGCTAACGGGGGGAGAGGGGTGTAAAGGTCCTTATTTTTAATTTTTCGTAAATAACTCTTAAACCGTGGCTTGTAGCAAAAAACGTTCTAGAACATAAGTAATCTATATAAAATTCTCTACAAAAAAGACATATTCATGTTTCCTCTGGGATCAATGTGTCATGAGATAAGAAAGCAAGAAGATGGACACTATAGAAATAAATATGAAGATATTACGTTTAATGTGATATATTACACCTTTTCCTAAGAGCCACTATACTGGCCGTAGATAGAACCTTGTCAAATTTATATTTGTGTAGCAACCATTCTATGAATCTGTTTGTTTACTTTTTGTATGTCAGTCGATCAATGGCAACTCTCATGTAAACACCAAATTAGTTACTTAAATACGTTTTCCTATTATATCTGCGTAATCACACTCTGCATTTTTATTAGTAATCCCAATAGTGGTTATGGACCGTCCATGCAAAGCAGGATTCTTGTAAAAACGTAAAAGGTAAAGAATTTCAGCAGAAATGAGTAGTAATGTGAAAATTGATCAGCTCAACGAGAGCAATTATGAGACGTGGAAGATCCAAGTGGAAGCAGTTTTAATAAAAAATGATGCCTGGGGATACGTGAACGGAACTATCAAGAAACCAGCAGAACCAGCCGAGGCAGCAAAATGGGACATCGGAGACTCAAAAGCTAAGTCGGATCTCATTTTATCGATAACCCCGAGCGAATTACGTCATTTGAGAGGTTGTAAGACATCGCGAGATGTATGGATAAAACTGCAAGACGTACATGCATCGAAGGGACCTGCGAAAAAGGCTACATTATTAAAAGAGCTACTGCTTCGTAAATTGGAGGAAGATGGTGACATCAGAGAACATGTCATGCGATTTTTCGATGTGAAAAGCCAACTAGCTGACATGGACATTGAAATGCATGATGATTTGGCTTCAATTATGCTTTTGTATAGCTTGCCGCCCAGTTTTGACAACTTCAGATGTGCCATAGAATCACGAGATTCGTTACCGAAACCAGAGGCTCTGAAGATTAAAATTTTAGAAGAAGAACATTCCAGAAATAGAAAAGAAAGTGTAGATAGGGCACTTCTGGTAAAAAGAAAGAGATCTTCTAAACCCAAGAGTGGCACGGTGTCACGGCAACGCGCATGTGATGAGCAAATCGATTCGAAGTTCAGATACAAATGTTTTAAATGTCATCAACACGGTCATAAAGCCTCGGATTGTACTCAAAAGAAAAAGGAACAGAATAGTAGTAGTGCCGTAAAGTATGTGTCAAACATAAGTGATTTTACAGATGTCGATTCCAATTTTGTAACATTTAATTGTGTTTCAGATGTTAATGCTGTTTGCAATGAGAATGGAGATTGGATCTTCGACAGTGGGTGTACGTCACATTTGTGCAATGACGCAGGCAAATTTGATACTACATTAATACCCTTCTCCGGTAAGCTTAATTTAGCGACGAATTCGAGCACAGAAGTACAAGGTAAAGGTACAGTAAGATTACCTACATGTAATAATGGTTCTAAAACTATTGTCCAACTGCCAAATACTCTATTTGTCCCAAATTTGCGATGTAACCTAATTTCAGTAGCCAAAATTACTGATCAGGGCTTTAGCGTTACGTTTGACAAACACATAGCTAGTGTCCAAGATAGCTATGGTAACGTTAAAATTGTCGCGAATCGTAAAGGTAATTTATATTACGTTAAGGAACAATATGATAGAGTGTCAGCGATTTCTGAGCGAAAGGTTGACGTAAGGTTGATGCATGAAATTTTAGGACATTTAAATGCTAAGGATCTTGTGCGACTTTTAAATAAGTCCGGCATGAACCTAAAGATGGCAGATGTAAGTGAGTTGTACGATTGTGATGTTTGTGCGGAAGGAAAAATGAGTAGGTTACCTTTTTCGAGATCGAGTGGGCCATGCGATGAGAAGTTGAGAATGATTCATTCTGATGTCGTGGGACCCATGCAACATACGTCAATAAATGGAGCTAAATACTTTGTAACATTTATCGACGATCATACGAGATGGTGTGAAGTGTATTTTCTCAGCAAGAAAAGTGAAGTCTTCACCACCTTCAAGGTATATAAAAACCATGTTGAGAACCTATTTGGAAGAAAAATAACGTATCTTCATACGGATAACGGAGGTGAGTACTGTAATCGAAACTTCGACGAGTTCTTGAAGGAAGAAGGAATAGCAAGAAGATTGACAATTCCAGGAGTACCTCAGCAAAACTCAGTTGCTGAACGGAAGAACAGGACCTTAACGGAAATGGCGAGATGCCTGCTCATTTCGTCAGGACTTTCTCCGGGTTTCTGGGCAGATGCTGTTGCAACAGCGTGCCACATAAGAAACCGTTGTCCAACCAGCAGTCTTGAAGGTGAAATACCTTTTGAGAAATGGTTTGAACGACCTGTGAAATTAGACTACTTACACAAGTTTGGGTCTAAGGTACATGTCTTGGACAAGTCAACCGGAAAAGATAAGTTTGCTCCGCGAAGCCTGGAAGGAATCTTTGTAGGCTATCCTCGAGATCGAAAAGGTTATAGAGTATGGATACCAAAACAACGTCAAGTTATTATGTCAAGAGATGTGAAATTTCACGAAACAAAGAATGAAGCTAAGAGTAACATGAACATGAAGATTGACCCCTTCGAAATTGATAAGGGTGAATCGGTAAGTAGTCAAAAAGAACCTTCAAAGGTCGAAATAGAATTTCATCCGGTACATAGTACTGAGAGTCCAGTCGAAGCGATTTCCGAACATGACTATGACCTTGTAGATCCTGAACCCATACCAGAGAGGCAAGAAGGAGTTCCCGTGGAATCCCGTCAATTGACAAACGATCCTGATATTGCCGAGGAGGAACATGATCATCATCAAGATGAGGTTAATGTTGATGGGGGGAGGGAAATGAAGAGAGGTCCAGGAAGACCACGACTGGAGCGCGGTCATGTCGGACGCCCACGGAAAAAGTACAATATGGTTGACGTAGAACCGCAAGTTCCCGTAGAAGACGTGGAGTCACAAATTCCAGTGGAAGACATAGAGCCACAAGCACCCGTGGAAGAAAACGTCGAGTCGGCTGAGGAGTACTTAGACTGTGAGGATTTCGCTGGAATAGCCGGAATTACCTTAAAGCAGGCTTTATCGGGTAATGAGAGAAAAGGATGGAAGGATGCGATACTTTCGGAAGTGAAAAGTTTAATTAAAAACGATACTTTCGATATTGTAAGCAAACCTATGGGCCGAAATGTCGTAGGCTGCCGTTATGTTTTAACGACAAAGCTAAATGTGGACAAAACTGAGAAGAAGAAAGCCAGGTTAGTAGCAAAAGGTTTTAGCCAGCGGTACGGTATTGACTACCAGAATACATTTGCGCCGGTTGCTAGACTCGACTCGGTAAGATTGTTAGTTGCACTCGCAACGGAACTCGATCTTGAAATTCATCAGTTAGACATTAATACGGCATATTTAAATGGTTTACTAGAAGAAGAGATATATATGAAGGTACCAGATCTTTTAGAAGAATGCCTACAAGAGCTCATGCGTTCGGAGCAGCAAGGTTCAGCTATACACGAAAGAGCCAGCAAGATGTTGTGTGACCTGAAGTCCGGGGGCAACGTATGCCTACTCAAGAGGTCGCTGTATGGGCTTAAACAAGCTGGACGACAGTGGAACATCAGACTGGACGAGCAGCTCAAGTGCATGGGGTTGCAAGTCTCTTTGAATGAGCCGTGCCTTTATTTCAAGGATATAGATTCGCAAACTAAACTCTTTGTACTAGTCTATGTTGACGATATTCTAGTCGCATCGCAAAGAGGTGAATGCATAGAAAGCTTCAAAAAAGAACTGGCCACTAAGTTTGAATTGAAAGATTATGGCATTGCGAAATATATGTTAGGCATAGAGTTTGGCAGGTGTGACAAAGGCATTAAATTGACACAAGAAAAATATATTGAGGATTTGTTAATCAAGTTTAAAATGGATAAATGTAATCCCATATGTACACCTATGGAGTATAAATATAAGATGGAAAAACCTATCGCGAAGTGCAGTGAAAGTGAACGCGAAATAATCGGTTCGTTAATGTATCTCTCGATTGGAACAAGACCCGATATTACGAATACGGTGGCTATATTGAGTCAATTCTTGGATTGTGCTAATGAACAATGTTGGAATGCCACGAAGCGTGTATTACGGTACTTAAAACATACGAAATCGTATGGACTTCTGTACACGAAGACAGGTAAATCATTGCATGGATACTCAGATGCGGACTGGGGAGGATGTTTGATAGATAGGCGCTCTTACTCAGGTTATGTTTTTATGCTAGGAGGTGGATGCGTGTCATGGAAGTCAGAGAAGCAAAAATGTGTGTCGACTTCAAGCTGCCAAGCTGAGTATATTAGCATGGCATCGTCAATGAAGGAGGGCATATACCTGAACAGCCTGCTTACTGAAATTGGGTTAGGTAAGTTCGCACCATTATCTTTACATGTAGATAATCAGGGGGCTATTTGCCTTGCCGGAGATCCAATGTTCCATTCTCGGAGTAAGCACATCGACATCAGGTACCATTTTTTAAGAAGTGTATTAAAGAATAATAAGAGTATTGAGCTAAAGTACTTGCCGACTGAATCAATGCTCGCCGATATATTAACAAAGGCTTTGCCTAGAGAGAAGCACTACACGTGCATGCGTGGTTTAGGCATAGTTAGCTAATTGTTTATTTTCTTATTGTTATTCTTTGATACTACTTTGTTTTGTATGTTTTACTGTGTTGTTATTTATTTTGGATATGCACATTAAGGGGGTGTATGAAGATATTACGTTTAATGTGATATATTACACCTTTTCCTAAGAGCCACTATACTGGCCGTAGATAGAACCTTGTCAAATTTATATTTGTGTAGCAACCGTTCTATGAATCTGTTTGTTTACTTTTTGTATGTCAGTCGATCAATGGCAACTCTCATGTAAACACCAAATTAGTTACTTAAATACGTTTTCCTATTATATCTGCGTAATCACACTCTGCATTTTTATTAGTAATCCCAATAATAAACACATTTGTTTATGTAGGTATGGCACATACAGAATGCTCGCGAGCATTCCAAAAGATTTTAATACTCAATTCCTGACCATATTTAGTAGGGTGTCCCCTATTTTACGAATTTTAGAAATCAATAACGCATACCCCCTAAATCGGCGTTTATAACCCCAAAACACTCTGAAAAAAAAATCAGCTCATTCCTGTAACAGGAACCCGTGCCGACTTTCATCTGAAATTCCCATACAAATTACTATGAAAAAAATTAGTCAGACAGTAAGTTGATCATAATGTATTGTTTTTCTGTTCTCATCAAGTTTATTTTATGATAAAATGTTTATAAGACAGTAGTATATTTTAATGCCATAGAAAAAAATAAAAAAAACGAAAAAAAATGTTGGTCATTTTCATACATTGTATAGGAAAATGGCATGAAAATCGGCACGGGTTGCAGTTACAGAAATGAACTGATTTTTTTTCAGTGTGTTTTGAGGTAAAAGAAACCGATTTAGAGGGTATGCGTTATTAATTTCTAAAACTAGTAAAATAGGGGACACCCTAATATTTAGAGTCTTTAATATTATATAAAATTTCCTGGATTCGGCTTGGTTTCAGAGATAATCAACCTTTTTTTCGAAATAAGTTTTTCGACGTAACTTCTTTTTTATTAAAATGCTACCACGATGTGTTTTAATATTACCACACCTTTTGCCTGGCAATCAAAAAATGGGAATAAACTTGACGAAATAACCTGTCCCTAAAAAAATTATTAAAATAAATATTTTTAACAAATTGTTGTTATGATAAAAAGTACTGAAAATGTTAAAAAGTATGCAAAAAGTCTAAAAAAAAGAGAAAAAAATTTTTTTTTTTGGTGGTATTTCACATTAGGTCTCATAACATTTTTTGTTTGTTTTGATGTCTAGAATGCATAGTTAAAATCTTTTGACGATGATTATGAGAATATTTTAGGTTTAGAAGATAATTAGGAATTTTATTTTTACAAATAAGCATACAGGGCGCGCTCGGGCGCGAGCATTCCAAAATATTTTAAGTATGCATTCTAGACATCAAAACAAACAAAAAATATTATGAGACCAAATGTGAAATACCACAAAAAAAAAATTTTTTTCTCTTTATTTTTGACTTTTTGCATACTTTTTGACATTTCCAGTACTTTTTATCATAACAACAATTTGTTAAAAATATTTATTTTAATAATTTTTTTAGGAAGAGGTTATTTCGTCAAGTTTATTCCCATTTTTTGATAGCCACGAAAAAGGTGTGGTAAAATTAAAACATATTATGGTAGCATTGTAATCAAAAAGAAGTTTTATGACGAGTTACGTAGAAAAACTTATTTCGAAAAAAAGGTTGATTATCTCTGAAACCAAGCCGAATCCAGGAAATTTTATGTAACATTAAAGACTCTACATATGGTCAGGAATTGAGTATTAAAATCTTTTGGAATACTCGCGAGCATTCTGTATGTGCCATACCTACTTAAACAAATGTGTTTATTTCTTTAGTGCCCATCTTCGTGCTTTCTTATCTCGTGACACATTGATCCCAGAGGAAACATACATATATCTTTTTTGTAGAGAATTGTATGTAGATTACTTATGTACTTGAACGTTTTTTGCTATTGTTGGGTACTTACCTACCTATGTATAGCTATAGCACCTATAGTATAAGGCAGCACGATATATGCAAATAAAACAGTGTGTAATCAACCGCCGTTAGTTTCACTTGTCCCTGTCACATACCGAACAGTGGCGACGAATCTACCCACGTAGTGAAAAATAAAAAATTAAGATGTCTCATTTCGGAATTTTAACAAGTTTTGATCATAATACGGGAACGTGGCAGGTGTATAAAAGTCGGCTATTGCAATGGTTTATCGCGAATGATATAACCAATGAATCCGATACTACAGGATCGAAACGACGGGCGATTTTGTTGAGCGCGCTCGGCGAGTCTACCTACAAGTTAGCGGCAGATTTAGCTTTGCCTAAGTCTTTACATGATGTGCCTTACGAAGATATTCTCAGTATTTTGGAAGCACATTTTTCTCCGAAACGGTGTGTGTTTAGTGAAAGATATAAATTCTATGCTGCCGTGCAAAAAGAGGGGGAAAGTTACACAGAATGGGCCGCGAGATTGCGTGGGCTATCGGAGCATTGTAACTTTTCTAATATCGAGGAAGCACTAAGGGATCGTTTCATAATGGGAATGCATTGCGGAACAGAGCGGGAGAAGCTGTTTGCTTTGGACCCATCCAAGGTAACCTTGGCGAAAGCAGTGGACACGGCGGAGAGCGTGAGGAGCGCGCGCGCAGGTGCGGCCGCCTCCCAGGTCTCGCCGCAACCCGAACAGCTGTTCAAGATTGCTTCAAAACCCGGTGCTAGTGGTAGTAATAATAAAGTGAAGTGCGCAGTATGTGGTTTTAAAAATCACACCGCGGAGCAGTGTCGGTTCGCTAATTATACGTGTAGGAAGTGTAACAAAAAGGGCCACCTAAATAGAATGTGCAAAAAAATTAATTTTGTAGAAAACGAGAGTGTCGGTGAGAACGGCGATGACGGTAAGTTATTTCATATTCGTACAATTGAAGGGGAGCCGATGACAGAAATAATTGATGTCAACGGGATTAGCATAAAGTTTCAATTTGACAGCGGCTCAGCGGTTACGGCAATCTCCGAAAAGTTATATTTACAACGTTTTAATCATGTGCCGTTATCTAAACCCAACAATAGGTTATTCACTTATACGGGTGACCAGATTTGTTATATTGGCATCGTACCTTTACCTATTACTTATGGCGGGAAAACGCATACGGTTAACGTGTACGTCGTCCGTAATGGCGGTCCGCCAATTTTAGGAAGAGATTTTTTCGCTCAGTACGGGTTAGGAATAGCATCCGTTAATTATTGTGAACCTTCAAACGACATTGCGGAAATATTACAAAAGCAATACCCCGCTGTGTTCTCCGACGAGCTGGGCACTTTCAACAAATATAAAATTAAATTATTTTTAAAAAAGGATTCTAAGCCCATATTTTTTAAAGCTCGCCCTATGGCTTTCGCTTTGCGCGAAAAGGTCGAAAACGAATTAGATCGATTAGTGCGAGTAGGTATATTAAAACCAGTCGAGTACTCCGAGTACGCGTCACCGGTAGTGCCGGTATTGAAACGCGATGGTTCCCTGCGATTGTGTGCGGATTATTCGGTGTCGATTAATAAACAGCTGTTAGTTGAACAATATCCGTTACCTACAGCACAAGAGTTATTTACGAAATTGCACGGTGGTCAGCAATTTAGCAAATTAGATTTGTCTCAGGCATGCGCACAGTGTGTCCTCGACGATGAGTCACAAAAACTCACCTGTATTAACACGCACAAAGGGCTATTTTTGTATACCAGGTTAGTGTACGGATTAGCTAGCGCGCCGGCTATTTTCCAGCGCGTTATGGAGTGCGTGTTGGCGGGTATGGAGGGAGTGTTGTGCATGTTGGACGATGTGCTGGTGACGGGGGCTAATAGGGAGGAGCATATGATGAGGTTACGCGCGGTACTTCAAAGACTTCAGGACGCTGGTCTTACCCTACAAAAAGCTAAGTGTGACTTTTTCAAGGACGAATTGGAATATTTAGGTTATAACATTAATAAAAACGGCCTGAAAAAATCACCCAAAAAGGTCGAGGCTATATTGAATGCGCCTACACCAACAAATGTTGCTAGTTTACAGTCTTTTTTAGGCCTAGTGAACTATTATAGAAATTTCGTACCGAGTGCATCTTCACTACTTAGTCCCCTGTACCAGTTGCTACAGAAAGGGAGCAAATGGGCATGGAATTCTGAACATAATAGTGCTTTCTTGTCCATAAAGAAACATTTAAGTTCAGATCAGCTGTTAGCCCACTTTAATCCAAGCGCGACAATTATTCTAACAACAGATGCATCTCCGAATGGCCTTGGCGCGATCTTATCTTTGATCGATGCGAATGGTGTAGAACGTCCGGTGTCATATGCATCCCGAACGTTAAATGCCGCTGAGAAGCGTTATTCACAATTACAAAAGGAAGCTACGTCAATCATTTTCGGGGTCCGACGCTTTCATCAATATTTATATGGCAGGACGATTCCTTTTGTTTTGCGTACCGATCATAAACCTCTCATATCAATATTCGGCCCATACCGAGGCATCCCAGAGGTATCAGCAAACAGGTTACAGCGCTACGCTATGTTTCTGAGCGCGTATAATTATACAATAGAATACATACGTAGTGCTGATAACAGCGCTGACTATTTATCCCGCGCGACGCTGCCGCTGGCCGATGAGTCATGCGCCGACACACAGTCGGGCCACGAAACTAGCGCGGAATTTATCGACGATCGAGCTTCTTACGTGAATTTTGTTATAGATGATTCCTTACCTATCTCTTTTAACACGTTGCGTGAAGAGTGTAATAACGATATGATTTTAAGAAAGGTAATAAAATTTGTTTTGGATGGCTGGCCTAGGAAAGTTACTGATGCAGACATCCAGCCCTATTTTTTATGTAGGAACCAACTTTCAGTTGAGAATGGTTGTCTTATGCGGGGTCATAAAATCGTGATACCGACAAAATTGCAACCTAAAATATTATCGGAACTTCATAAATCACATTTAGGAATCGTAAAGTGCAAAGCGGAGGCACGGAGTCGATTATGGTTCCCTGGTATTGATAAGGCAATTGAAAACACAATAGGGAGCTGCCTTGTCTGTTCTCAACTTCGGCCAACACCCCCCCGCGCGCCGCTCGCTGTGTGGCCATACCCACAGCAAGTTTTTTATAGAATACATATAGATATTCTCGGGCCGGTAAATAACAAATCATACTTAGTTATCGTTGATGCCTACTCTAAATGGGTAGAAGTGTATTTTTTAAATAACACAACATCTGTTGCAGTCATATCTAAATTGTATGATTTCATGTCAAGATTTGGTCTCATGCATACGCTGGTCAGTGATAACGGCACATGCTTTTCGTCGAAAGAGTTTGAGCGTTTTTGTGAGGTAAATGGTATATCTCATTTAACTTCCCCCGCTTATAACCCGGCTAGTAATGGGCAGGCGGAAAGCTTCGTAAAGGTAGTTAAAAAAGGGTTACGGGCATGTTTGTTAAGTAGTGGCACTAAGGATATAGACCACAATTTGTTAAAATACCTATTTGATTATAGAAACTCTGTGCACACTACTACGGGCGTTGCGCCTGCCCAGCTTGTATTCGGCCGGAAACTTCGTTCTCGATTGGATTTACTCCTACCGGCATCGGCACCGGTCGCACCCGCCGCCGCCGCCGCCGCCGCCGCGTCCGCGTCGTCCTCACGTGACACTCTCGCTAAACTTGTCAATCTTAAACAGTGTTTGCAGACTAAGGCATATGGTGGCACAAATAAGCAATATTTTATGCCCGGGGATAAGATTATGTATAAAAAATACCTAAGCAATAATAAATTTACATGGCATAGAGGAGTGGTCATAAAGAAATTAGGAAAAACTGTATATATAGTGCAAGACAGTGTAACTTCATTGCGATTAAAAAAACATAAAAATCAAATAGTAGCTTTTAAAGGGACGGATTCGAGCATCAACTGTCGTGGGCCTGTCGACGTCGATATTGCCGATGAAGCGGCATCGAGTGACGAAATTGACATTTTTCCTGCGGAGCTTCGTCGTGAGGAATCGGAAACTGCGGTCTCAGGAACTGTGGAACCTTCGATATCCCCCATGGGTGAGAGAAGTGGGGACACGACATCATGTATGGGCACGTCGTCGCCGGAGGCCGAACAGATCGCGGCAGCCGATGACGATGACAACACGGACCACGAAGAGTTCTACGAAGCACCAGAACAGAGCCACAGCACAGAATGTGCTCTAAGCTCACAACCCTTAGCCGGTAATAGCCCAAGTAGAGTGGCCGGAGACATGATGCTGCGTCCTGTCCCTAAGGTTAACTATAAACCGTTTTTTTGTATTATGTAGTAGAAGCTAAATAATTAAGAATAGTTAAGTAATTTTAGTATGTAACCCATGCATTGTTAAACTGAGAGGAGGAGATGTTGGGTACTTACCTACCTATGTATAGCTATAGCACCTATAGTATAAGGCAGCACGATATATGCAAATAAAACAGTGTGTAATCAACCGCCGTTAGTTTCACTTGTCCCTGTCACATACCGAACAGCTATAAGCCACGGTTTAAGAGTTATTTACGAAAAATTAAAAATAAGGACCTTTAACACCCTCTCCCCCCGTTAGCTCCACCCCTAACCACCAGTACTTTTAGTATGTGGTTTAAAACACCATTCCCTAGAACTATGCCAAAATTCGCTTATACACGAGTTTTTTCCTCCGAGTTTCCTTCGTATGGTGTACTATTATATACATCTATATTTTTATTATA
The DNA here is from genome assembly GCA_025490895.1 of Thaumatotibia leucotreta. NCBI lineage: Eukaryota > Metazoa > Arthropoda > Insecta > Lepidoptera > Tortricidae > Thaumatotibia > Thaumatotibia leucotreta. The sequence goes on along the minus strand of JALPQI010031866.1, from coordinate 6,406 downwards.
AACGTCTCCTAACTTAGCAAGCCGATAACATAGACATATCGATAATACCGAAAGGGACAACCAATACTTAGCGGTTTGGTAAGTATTTATAGATAAATAAAATAAATTATTTCGTCAGCTATTATTTCTCACTATGACCAATAGACCAACTGGTCCCGCAAATCATCTGAATTTCTCGAGTGATTATATAAAATTTGTAAAGATTTGTTTGTCAAGAGAACATCTGTTTTGTACAGGTTCTCATCGCGTCACCCACGAAACAGGCGGTGCGTATTACGAAAAAGCAGCACATCGTCGAGATCAAATCGCCAACCACGGCTAAACTCGTGCCCACTTCACAATCAGGTAACAAAACCGCGTTACTTTACTAATACTAATACCATTATTGAGAAAATTAAAAGAATATCTATTAGTCTTCTTATTTACGTGGTGTCAGTCACTTTTTTTTCGTTGTTAGTATGTCACGTCTTCCTGGGTACAAAAGTGGTATTGTTTGTTAGACGAAATTATCCAGCACGCTCTATTAACATGATAAGTGGCCAACATAGAAAGGCCACGGAATTGTCAAAAAAATAAAGATAAAAGATTTTTTTATGTTATTAAACTGTGATTTTAAGGGTTACCCAGAAGAACGTAACCATAGCAACGAGTGACTAGAAAAAAAAGTGATTGACCCATACATCAATCTTATTTCGACTTTCGATGTTCCTGGTGTAACGTTAATAACTTACGAAATATTTATATAAATATTTACACATTACACATTCCCAATTTAATTAAATTTCCTTTTTTTATCAGATCTCTACAATTGTACATGTTAACTACCATTACAATTTCCTTAAATAGAATCCATACACATTTCTTTGTAAATGATTAGTGCATTATTTTTAAGGGGGTACAAAGAAGGTGGTCATCACTGCAACTCCAGCCCAAAACGTAATCCTCAAAACCACCGCTCCGCCTAAAACTCCACAGGTAATTAGTTGATGCTTAATACTTATCATGTCTTTTTCTTTTTTTTTTCATTAAGAAAATTATAATTATCAATTAATGTAAGGTTTTTTGGAGTTGAAATTAAATTAAATTTTCATTTTGTCGGGAAATTTTTAATATTTTTTGTTTCGTTTAGAGTTTAATGTTTATTTATATAGTAGAACATCAATTGAAGTTTGTTTTCTTTTCAGGTGAATAAGGACGGAAATATAACTATACAAGGCCAGAGGACACAACTGCATCAGATAAACGTTCCAGGAAAAGGCGTAAGTAAAGAAGTACTGAAATTGTAATCCTAAAATTTTAAATTATCGATGAATGATACCTGTCTTGTTGATATGAGAAAAAGGCTTTCCTAGGGGTTTAATTCTGCGTTTCAAAAATTTACATGTAATGGAAATGCATTTATTTTTTGGTTCTTTTGTATATCGGGTCTGCTAAGACTAGGACATGAAGGGAAAGTATTCAAAATACTGTTAATAGGTTGTTTCGATTTGTGTCGGTCTTTTGCCACCGTAAACGTTCCCGCAACCCTGGAACCCAACGGGTTATTAAGAGACGATGGTAAGAGACCGGATGGTATGACTTTTATACCGTGGAAGAGGGGACGAGTGCTTGTCTGGGATGCCACGTGCGTCGACACTCTGGCACCGTCCCATCTGCCACGTACAGTCACGGAGTTTAATTGATAGACCATTTGGCAATGGATGCAATTTGGTCGTGTAATACTATTATGGGTTCGGTATTTTTCGTTAGTAGGCACGATCGCGACATGACCGATGTTCCCCGATGATGTGTCAGTTAAATACGAATCTTTGTTGCGTCAAAATTTCAGTATGTCAAAACTAGTTGACATAATAAAAATTCCTTCGTCAACGAAAATTAAGGATTAGCCATCGGCCATTATTAGACGCTAGATGTCGTTGTTCCTAGAGGACACTGGATAACGACAGTTCTTCATAGATTTGTCTAAAACCGTTTAGTAATTTAATTATGTTTTCTCCAAATCTGATGCCATGATTTATCTGACATTAATAGGCGAGGTATTTTTTCAAGTCAAGATATTTATATAAATAGCCATATCATGTTATCGGGCAATTTTAGATTATTTTTTTCATTGACAGAGACAAATGCTATTGCTGTCTTTTTTATAATTCGTCACAGCTCCTAGTTGACGTTAGTTGAATACTTATGTAACCTTTGTGGAAATATGGTAGATAGACGTTTGACAGTCTATCTTAATCCTATAATCTGTCAGTAGCCATACAAATGTTTGATAGAGACTTGATAGTTTCTGACTGAAATTCTAACTTTGAAAAATATCTGACAGTGACAGCCGTTAAAAGGAAAGAGAACGAAAATTCCTACATAACAGCTTAGCAGTCAAATTACCATCTGGGCTCTGAAGTTAGATTGACGTCTCAGGACAAAGCGGATGTTATAACGTAACTATAGTAACGTTAGCTTCCGGAAAAATATGGATCAATTATTATTGGTTAAACTTTTTTGTTAATACGTAACCATGGTAATGTCACCTTCCGAAGATAACGCGAGCGGTCATTGGCTAACCGTAGCAACGCCTGCCCCATTGGTCAGCAGAGTTCGGCCGAAGTCGTGATACCAGATTTGAAAATGCACGGTAAACCCGCCATCTTGAAACGAAATATTTTTATATTTTGCGATTGAAAAGTCAAGTTAAGACATTTAATTGGCTCATCGAAACCACGCTTGAAATGATAACCTCTTTGCAGAAAACTACGCTAACATGGCGTTTGTGCCGAGTTGCTGACGAGCACCTCCGATAATACGTCATAGTTATAATTATAAAGCTAAGTGCATTGAATGTAATTGATGTCAAGTTCGCCATTTAACATTTTAGTTAAGAGATTCGAACCTTAGTGACAGTTCATAAACGCACAATGATAAAGATAGAAATATAATTTTTGCTCTTCTGTTATACGATGACTTTACTTCCTTTATTAGGATTTACGAGTAAAAGCGACTAAACCCGATTTGCATTACACGGCTAAAATACGCACAATGAGAAGTGGCTTATCAATTAAAGTCCGTGACTGTACGTCGGTTGTGGCTGGAGGGGCTGCTCAGACGGCAGAAAGTAAAAAAGTTTTGAAATATCAAGGTCTCGGCACCGAGTACCACTTTCTGGCTTTTGGTGTCGAGACCCTCGGGCCGTGGGGTCCGAGCGCTCGACTTTTAGTTAGGGAGTTATCCAAGCGTCTGGTCGAAGCTACCGGTGACCAGAGAGCTGGCAGCTTCCTATCGCAGCGTATTAGCATAGCTATACAGCGAGGGAATGCTGCCAGCATCTTTGGCACAATGCTTAGGGGGCCACATTTAGATTTTTAATTTATTATTTAAGCCTTTTTTTATTTTATTTGAGTGTACTTTGTAGGGATATTTTATAAGTTTTTAGTTAGTAATTTAATTTAGTTTTGTTATACAGTTATAGTTTGTTATTTAATAGTTAGTGTTTTCTCAGTTGCTATTTTATGATTGTGTGTACCTACTTGTATTGTGCATTAATAAATAAATGTTTGAAAATCGAAAAAAAAAAAATTGTGTAAGATGTTCCAAGATATTTATTTCATAGATTTACAGACATTTTATTTTTAGAAGTATTTAATGTAATTTTCTTAAACATGCAATGAAATATTATCTTTACGTTTCTTAAAATAGATTTGGAAGTATCGTTTTTAGGGCGCAGTGAGTCACTGGGATGGAAATGGAATTTCATAATACTTTTCAGGTCTAGGCTTGCAAAGTATTTTTTTTTAATTTCGATAACATTGTCACGATATTTATTGTATTTCTTTGTATGTTTGAGAAAAAGTATTATACATGCCTTGGCGTGAAAATGGTTATCCGGCCTCGTTACCTATACCATCTTGGCTGGAAATCCTTATTTTCCCGGCCTCTGATGTAATGTATTTTTTATAACTTTAGTTATTGATTTTAATCTCGTCGTTCGTCTTTTTTTTTGAGATGTTATGTTATTTAAGAAGAATTATTTCTTTCGGTACACGCTTTCGATCGGCATTATAAAAACAGATGTCTGTCTTTTTATATTTGAGCGGGTTCAATTTCCAGACGGTGAAAACTAAATTTTAGAAAAAAATATTGTATGTATTTGAATAAAAGATTGGTTGAGGTAAAAAAAAAAAATTGAAAATATGTGAAAGCAGAGGGGTTTTTAACAAAATCCTCTGTTTACAATATTGAAGGTAGTATCTGTTCACGTCCCGCAGTTTAGCGAAGCCCCGTATAAATTATACCTACATAGACAACGTGTTCGGTTCAGATCCAGTACATCCGGCTGGTGACGAGCGGCGCCGCGCCGCGCAAGCCGGCGGCGGGGACGGCGGCCACCACAGGAGCGGGGCAGGCGCAGGCGCCGCCCAAGGCCGTCATGCTCACCGACGCCAAGGGTGAGCACGTTCACACCACCACACCATCAGTACATCCGGCTGGTGACGAGCGGCGCCGCGGCGGGGACGGCGGCCACCACAGGAGCGGGGCAGGCGCAGGCGCCGCCCAAGGCCGTCATGCTCACCGACGCCAAGGGTGAGCACGTTCACACCACCACACCATCAGTACATCCGGCTGGTGACGAGCGGCGCCGCGGCGGGGACGGCGGCCACCACAGGAGCGGGGCAGGCGCAGGCGCCGCCCAAGGCCGTCATGCTCACCGACGCCAAGGGTGAGCACGTTCACACCACCACACCATCAGTACATCCGGCTGGTGACGAGCGGCGCCGCGGCGGGGACGGCGGCCACCACAGGAGCGGGGCAGGGCGCAGGCGCCGCCCAAGGCCGTCATGCTCACCGACGCCAAGGGGTGAGCACGTTCACACCACCACACCATCAGTACATCCGGCTGGTGACGAGCGGCGCCGCGGCGGGGACGGCGGCCACCACAGGAGCGGGGCAGGCGCAGGCGCCGCCCAAGGCCGTCATGCTCACCGACGCCAAGGGTGAGCACGTTCACACCACCACACCATCAGTACATCCGGCTGGTGACGAGCGGCGCCGCGGCGGGGACGGCGGCCACCACAGGAGCGGGGCAGGCGCAGGCGCCGCCCAAGGCCGTCATGCTCACCGACGCCAAGGGTGAGCACGTTCACACCACCACACCATCAGTACATCCGGCTGGTGACGAGCGGCGCCGCGGCGGGGGACGGCGGCCACCACAGGAGCGGGGCAGGCGCAGGCGCCGCCCAAGGCCGTCATGCTCACCCGACGACCAAGGGTGAGCACGTTCACACCACCACACCATCAGTACATCCGGCTGGTGACGAGCGGCGCCGCGGCGGGGGACGGCGGCCACCACAGGAGCGGGGCAGGCGCAGGCGCCGCCCAAGGCCGTCATGCTCACCGACGCCAAGGGTGAGCACGTTCACACCACCACCACACCATCAGTACATCCGGCTGGTGACGAGCGGCGCCGCGGCGGGGACGGCGGCCACCACAGGAGCGGGGCAGGCGCAGGGCGCCGCCCAAGGCCGTCATGCTCACCGACGCCAAGGGTGAGCACGTTCACCACCACCACAACCATCAGTACATCCGGCTGGTGACGAGCGGCGCCGCGGCGGGGACGGCGGCCACCACAGGAGCGGGGCAGGCGCAGGCGCCGCCCAAGGCCGTCATGCTCACCGACGCCAAGGGTGAGCACGTTCACAACCACCACACCCATCAGTACATCCGGCTGGTGACGAGCGGCGCCGCGGCGGGGACGGCGGCCACCACAGGAGCGGGGCAGGGCGCAGGGCGCCGCCCAAGGCCGTCATGCTCACCGACGCCAAGGGTGAGCACGTTCACACCACCACACCATCAGTACATCCGGCTGGTGACGAGCGGCGCCGCGGCGGGGACGGCGGCCACACAGGAGCGGGGGCAGGCGCAGGCGCCGCCAAGGCCGTCATGCTCACCGACGCCCAAGGGTGAGCACGTTCAACACCACCACAACCATCAGTACATCCGGCTGGTGACGAGCGGCGCCGCGGCGGGGACGGCGGCCACCACAGGAGCGGGGCAGGCGCAGGCGCCGCCCAAGGCCGTCATGCTCACCGACGCCAAGGGGTGAGCACGTTCACACCACCACACCATCAGTACATCCGGCTGGTGACGAGCGGCGCCGCGGCGGGGGACGGCGGGCCACCACAGGAGCGGGGCAGGCGCAGGCGCCGCCCAAGGCCGTCATGCTCACCGACGCCAAGGGTGAGCACGTTCACACCACCACACCATCAGTACATCCGGCTGGTGACGAGCGGCGCCGCGGCGGGGGACGGCGGCCACCACAGGAGCGGGGGCAGGCGCAGGCGCCGCCCCAAGGCCGTCATGCTCACCGACGCCAAGGGTGAGCACGTTCACAACCACCACACCATCAGTACATCCG
>JALPQI010031865.1:0-24007 GCA_025490895.1 Thaumatotibia leucotreta | reverse complement strand
ATAGAAGAGAGAGAGATTAATTTAGTCACAGCTTGAGCAGAAGGGGGTAATTTAATTCAATATTTGCATATTATTAAATTGCTTACTGGCACATACATCATTTTATTTATTAAATCTTTAATGTACAATAGGAGAAAAAGTATAATAGGTACGTAATGCTTTGCCTAAAGCATCATTTTCTTATTCAATGTTATAATAATGATACCTACTTCAAATATTAATTTAAAAATCATCTAAGTAAGCTCAAATTCATGGAAATTAAGTACATGTTTCAGAAGAAGAAGCACTAGAAAAACTTATTATTTTCTAGCTACCTATTTAATACTTATTGAAAAGTTTTCAGCCACTTTTCATGTACGAGTACATAATTCCTAATTATTTTTTGTATTTTGGCATAACAACATATTTCCCTTGAGGCAATATTAAAAGTTTTATAATGATGCCAGTATTAAGGCATTCTTTAATTCTCAGAAATATATCGATAACAGGATTAAAATTGCTCGACTGTGCAGACATTTTAATAGTCACTGAATAATGAATTGAGTATCGGTACCAAAAATGTTCAGAATTATAACAAGGATTTTTTTCGGTAGCTTTTTTTATGCGACTAAGGTAGACAATTGAGCTCTCAGCCTATCTGATGGAAAGCGGGAACTGAGGTCTATGGACATAGTGACCAAAAATTCGGCTATGCACGGTGATTTTACGTGCAATATGCCTGCTGGCACTTCAGTTTAGCGATTTGGGGAGCTATATCGGTTACTTTGGTTCTGCTGGGTATGGTCCCGTTTCTAATACGATCCCGCAGAGAGACTCCCGGCATAGCCCTCTCCATTACCCTTTGGGTGACTTATTATCTGTAACCGACCACGTTTCAGTAACGTAAGTCATCAATGTCATCATCGGCAACACACTCTGAGTCTTCAAACACTGCGGAATATTGGACGAAAAGATGTCTCGTAGCTTCCTGAACGCTGCCCGACCAAGTCGGACCCAACGATTGACCTCATTCTCGAAATTGGATTTACCTAACTGGATAGTCTGTCCAACTCTCTTATATTACTTTTAAAGACTAAGGTTTTTATTGAACATAAGAAAACATAATACAATCAAACAAATGCACGTAAATAACTGCAGTAGTTCCAAGAAATGTGTTCTAGTTGGTTACGCCCGCCGTCCTCCTGACACCAAAACTTATGTACTAGTGTAATGTAAATACATATAATTTTACTGTATTTTTTTTTTTTTATTTATTGTATGTGAGAATGGTAAGCACATGTATAGTGTGTGTGCGCGCGCGTGTGTGTGTGTGTGTGTGTGTGTGCGTGCGTGTGTGTGTGTGTGTGTGCGTGCGTGTGTGTGTGTGTGTGTGTGCGTGCGTGTGTGTGTGTGTGTGTGCGTGCGTGTGTGTGTGTGTGTGTGTGTGTGCGAGGGTGTGTGGTTGTATGTATGAATCTGCAAAATTTGTATTTTATAATTATTTTAACTTCCATACATTCCTAAGCCGACTTTAACGACACCCACTATCTTACAGCCGTCAACACGAGGATATTTATTCATACTTCACATATTTCCGTTATTTATTTAATTATAAGCCTGCTCTCAACAGATACCGGAATGTGCCCCCGTGCGTAACGGAACGGTAAGTATTTAGCGAAATAAAACACATGACATGTCCAGACGTGACATGTCCAGACCGGGCCAGACGTGACGTCAGTATATTGACATTGGCGGGTATTTTTATATGAAGGTGTTTTGCGTATTTGCCAGGGAACAATAGCATCATTTGTTCTCTTTTTGGAGTTCCATGGTCAACTAGAAAACCGTATATTTCAGCATGACCGTTTTCTGCTGAGCACAATAGTACATTGTGCATCAAGGGAGGTAAGTACGGAGTTACTAACGAGAGTGTTAGAAGCCCGACGCCGCAGGCGGAGGGCTTTTAATGACTCGAGTTAGTATTCCGCTTACCGATTGTGATGCATACAATGTTTTTAATCACACTTGCCGCCAAAAAAATAGTTTTAAGACAAAATATTATTGAATGACGTACTGACATTTCTATTACCTACTCCCCAGGGAATTTCACTTTTCTATTACTCCCGCTGCTAAGCATTCAAGAAATGGCACGCTTAGACACCAAGTGTGATGATAATGAAATTTAGCTCAAAAATGTATAATTTCCACGAAAAAATCGAAGCAATAATTTGACACTTCTTCAAGTCGTAAATTGAAATGACAAAATGCATATTTGCATAGCATAAAACTAGCGTGACTCATTTGTGCCGCCATTTGAGTCACGCTAGTTTTATGCTATGCAAACATGCATTTTCCTGGTGTTAATAAACGTTTTCCTTGATGGGCCATCTACAAACATGGACTAATATGCATGTTTGCATAAATTAAGTAGCATAATTTTGCACAAAACCAGCGTGACTCGGGCGACCGTAACCATGGCAACAACAGAGAAAAAAAAAATATTCACCATATGTCATTTCGTGTTGTCAATTAAAAGGATAATGAAATTAATGAACAATTACATTAGTTTCATTATAATAGCGTTAAGCTTGGGTATTATTTATATTGACAAACATCCCATTGAACTATTTCCTACCATTCTGTATCCAATCAACTCAAGCCGGAAGACTGACTCGACATTTAAAATCACTATTAAATTTGATATGTTTTTCAATGTAAATAACCCCAGTAGTAAATAGTAGATTTTTTTTTCTCTCTTGATAATGTCAGACGATTCGAAAATGCTTCTTAATAAGCTTACTTGAATAAAGAATAGTTTGACTTTGAATGTTGATTTATTTCAATCAATTATTTAAAAAACCAAAAAAACACATCTTAATCCAATCCGCTTGCCCAGCATGGCGATTATGGTAATTTTGGGCTCTACAAAATCAAATTAAATTTCTTTGAAAAATATGACGTCATGGGCCGTTATAAGTAAAGTTAGCGATGGCATCGTGTTCCTCTTATATAATTGAAAACTAGACCTAATCGACATTGGTTTACTATTTAAAATTAAACTGGAAACTGTCGTAGATTTTTTCCGAAAGCATCCGGTAAAAAAACGAACAGTTTAGAAAGAAACGGGAATTTTTCCGGAAATTTTCAACTCTAACTGGAAATAAAATTAAGATCATATAAAAAACGAATTAAATAGGGATCATAGAGTTTGAATCGGCTTTTGGTTTTAGAGTTAATTAAGTGGCACGTAATATCCTGCTGATATCGACTTCGAATCCCATTAGCAGTTTGAGGACAGAGAAATGGCTTCAGGCATCCAAAAGAGTAATTACCATGTTTATGTACTCTACCCTAATTCACACACATCACTGCTGGACTTATAGGCCTCTTCCTTAGTAACCCCTTTTACTTTAAAATATCTATCCAATGATATATCACGCGTTTGGTATGCTGATGACGGTTATTTATCTTAAATAAGTTATTGTATACGTAATGATGTTTTAGTTTGGTTTTTGTTGTCAATGAATAATTTGTAAAATCGAATTTGTAGTGATTCTAGTTTAAGTATCATAATTAGAGCCCAAAGCAATGTGGTCTACGAGTACATAGTCATACGGTGTAATCAAGAAAAGAAATCTTGACTAGATTTCTGGCTGGGATTTTAGGGCCTGTTCCCACTAGAGATTCACTTGGGCGATTTAAAAGCGATTTCTATACAACATTGCACACGGCAAACTCGTGGCGATACCGCCGCGTGCAATTTTTGTAAAAAAATCGCTTTTAAATCGCCCAAGTGAATCGCTAGAGTGAACAGGCCCTTAGTATAATATAGATTATACAGTGTGATTATGGAGGTTTTGGAAACCATAACAGATAGCGAAATCTTGTCATAGGACCCATGGGATAGATTTTAGTAAAAACTGCATTCATACACTTGCAAACATACGTGTACTCGGCCCAGGAATCGAACCGATTTGGATTGATCACCCTGTCTATAAAAGCGCCAGCTGTGAGAAAACTATATTTTGCAGCTAAAATGGACGTAAAAGCATTGAAGGTATCTAAACAATATATTTTCCTTGTTCAAGATTAAGGTGGTACACTGAAATATTTCTCGAATTTAATGCTTTGAAAAGCACAAAGGATATTCTACCACAAAAATGCATTTTGTTTTTAAAAAGAGCTTTCTACTCTAAAATAAATACTTTGCATGTATGTGGTACTGTTTCTTTGATGTCAGCAGAATTCTGGATTCTGTAAATGTTGCATACAAAGCGTTATATAATCCTAAGATATAAATTGTAGTTGCAGCAAAAATAACTTGGAAATCGTGCAACCATTTTGTTGTATGTGTATCTCAAATATAAAAGTAAAAAATATTTTGTAATGTTTATATGAAAATTTAAAGGTAAATAATTTGCACTAACTATTTATTCAGGTAAATGAATACATGATCAAATACAAAATGATTACGTTTTGTTTAATTTAATTATGTTTAGCGAAAATCTAATTAACACTTGTACGGTGTAAATTGATACCATCATTTATAATAATATAATTATAGCATAATGCGCATATTATAGTTAATAGAGTTCGAGAGGATCATTATAATTAATATGCACACAGTATCTGGAGGAACAGTAACGAAATAAACTATTGAAATACGTTTTTTTTTATGTAACGAAGATAGACAACTGAGCTCTCAGCCCACCTGATGGAAAGCAGGAACTGAGGCCCATGGACATAGCGATCAGAAAATCGCCTATGCGCTGACTACCCTGAGGACTTAGATGGATTGCCTCTATCTATGCCAGTAATGATACCGGCTATCTTACCCCCAAACCGAAACACAGCAGTGCAAACACTGCTATTTAGCGGCAGGTTAACGGGTAAGACGGTGGTAGCTATCCGGGCGGATCCTACACGAGGTTCTACCACCAGCAAAGAAGTCATGCCTACTGAAAGTTTCGAGCATTTAGGAAACTCTATCAATTATGTCTTTTTGTTCAAATTAACGCCCTTCTTAACTCTTTTTGATAATGTGTTATTTTTAATACAATTGATCCAATATTCAAGGCTCACAGCTCATTTTTCCTAGGTCACATTTTGTATATTTCAGTTTTCGGGATTTAGTATGGAAGGTTTCGGAGATCCATTAAGAATATCGACGCTGGAAAGGAGAAATTGGATAAGCGACACTTTTGAAGATATTGAGTTATATACACCGTTAGAATCGGCGAATTTTTCTGCGTCGAATGAGCTAGGTTTCGTATCCATCTGACAACTTTTGTGTCGCTTATCCCATCGGTGATTTAGAGAACTTTCGAGCATTTTTTATTACTAAACGACTTGGTTTTTGACAACTTTTAGGAAAATGGAGATTAAATAAAATATAATTCAACATAATTCATCTTGGATTATTTTACCTATTTGTCATGACAGGTAAAATTTTACTTGGATATTTTTGCCGTATAACAACTAATCTTCACTTGTAGGTTAGCTATTTCTACCTGACTGTATGATATGTTTTCACGTGGTTTGGACAATTTTACCTTTATCTGAATTTTAAGACGGTTAGACAATATTACTTGACTATGTTATCATTGATATCTGAACTATTATTGGCGTTTAACCATTTTTATCTACATTTATTTATGAACCATTCCCTTCACTTATCCCATTTTACTACTTACCTACTTTTTGGAATAAAGTTATAAAAATACCTAAAACCATGTTTTTCTTTTTTCACGTGAAGTAATTTCGTTTACTAGTCACGGAATGTTACTCATGTAATTAAAATGACTGAATATGAAGTTTAAAATAGTTTCTTATTTTAAATATGTGGATATTTCTTAATGATATATATGATATTAATATTTAACCACCACCGTTTTAAGTTTAGATTAGTATTATAGTATTTTGTGATTTTGGTTTTGTGTTCATTATAATTGTGTATTTTTTTTTTTCAATAAATGATTTATGCTATTTTATCAATTTATATATTTTTATCCGAATATAAAATAAGCCACTTCGGCAGTTAGATAATTTTAACATGATGAATTTTTTATGTAAGTCTCGGGTAGACCTTTTTACCTTCCTTATTTCTAATACAATGTGTTGGTTAGATAATTTTACCTGAATCAATTTTTCCGACCATTTTGCTTAAGCGACAGTAAATCCTTAAATAACACTTGAATACGTTAAATAATGAAAACATCATAAAGAAAACATATTTATGTCCTTAAATAATGCTTCAATTATTTGATTTCGCCAGCTAATTAATTTTAATGATTTTTTTTCGAAAATCTGGGCGGTTTTTTGCCTCTCCTGTAAAGTATGCACTGTGTCGCTTATCCAATTTCTCCTTTCCAGCGTCGATATAGAATTAAGAAAACATGTTTGAATTGGATTTTTTTCTAGTGAGTCATGTGGAAGAGTTGTACTATACTAAAAGTTCATCGTAATGGTTGGTAGACTCGGTCGGTAGCGGGAAGGGTAGTCTTTCCGTTCCACCCTGTATATAAGACCTTAATGATTAAATAATAAATTAAATAAATATCTTGGGACATCATACACAAAACGATCTAGTCCCACGGTAAGCTCAATTATGGCTTGTGATGTGGGTATCCGGTGACGATATAATATAATAGATAGATACATACATAGATAGCCATGACCAAGGAACAAATATTTTTGATAAATAAAATACACAAATAATGCCCTCGCCGGGATTCGAACCCGGAACCTCCAGATTCGTAGGCAGGGTCACTACCAACTAGGCTATGGAGGCTGATTCTTTGTCGTATTCGTGACTCAAGCACCCTGGAGTTGAGTCCCGACACGTCAACCCTTAATGAAGAGTTTTAACTCGTAAAAACGAGTCTGTGCTGAGACTTTCTATAACGTGGTTGGTTGAATTTGGTTGCTCATACATCACCCTGTTATAGTCTACTGGTGGACATAGACCTCTCTTATTACTAGTACTAATAAGTTAAATATTTTAATAAAATGCAGTATTAAAGAAAGATAACTAGAGATTATCACAATGCAGGTATATCCTATAGTCGGCCCGGGGAACCATGATCGCTATGGCAGCTGTCAGTTCAATACATTACTTGTCAGCAGTGTTATTCACTAAGGAAACCGCCTTGCTAACAGCGCTGTGTCAGCGCTGCGGCAGCGTCGAGCCTAAAAATGGTACATATTCACTAATGCACTTTAAACGACACTCTAGCACTCGGCGACGAATGCGGCGTGAGCTGGAACTACACTGCGTCGAGAGTTACCGCCTACAGTTTGACGACGAGCTGTTCTATGTTAGTGAATACTGTTTTTCGCAGCGCTGCGCTCTACGTCGAAGTGAAGGCTGTCTCGTCGTCGAGCTTGTTGACGAACGCAGCGTCGAATGTGTGAATAAGAGAATAGCATAGCTGGACGCGACATTGTTGACAGATAATGTATGGAACTGACAGCTGTCATAGGGATCAAGGTTCCCCGGGTTGGCTATAACCAAGGAGCGGAATTCTTCGTAGCAAAAACTAAACTGTCAGAGGGATTGACCGATGTGTTTTATCGACTATCGATAAATAAATGACATTTAACGATTCGTCGTTTATTTTTATTTATCGTAATCGGGCTTTTTGGTATACGTATCGTAAAGTCGCTGCAGATTATTAGGGACATCATTATTTGGTTCTATGGGCCCGGTCACATGACCACGGTACGGCGTCGTAAATGTAAAACGGCGCGGTGTCGTGGCATTGCACGTTATCGCACCGTGGGAAATTACGGCGCGGCGTCGTGGCATTGCACGTTATCGCACCGTCCGAAATTACGACGCGGCGCCGGGCAAATCCACGTTGTCGCGACGGGCAGTTTAACGTTGCGGTGCCGTGTGGAGTAGATGTAAGGTGCGGTGTCACGTTGTACCACGACGCCGTACCTTCTCATATTTCTCCTAACATTTTTGCGATCAGTCTGCAATTCGACATGGATCCCATAACACGTATTCTGCTCTTGTTACTTATAAGAAGAAACATGAAGAGAAATCAAAGGAAAAGAAAATATTGGATAAATCCATATCTTTCTATTATGAATCATGATGGAAGTCATTTCATAAGGAAGTACAAGGCACTGAAAACAAGTGATCACAAGTTTTATGATTATTTTAGAATGTCTGTGTCAAGTTTTGAAGAACTCTTATGGAAAATATCACTTCGTTTAAAAAAGCAACACGTAATGCATCTACTCCACACGGCACCGCAAAGTTAAACTGCCCGTCGCGACAACGTGGATTTGCCCGGCGCCGCGTCGTAATTTCGCACGGTGAACAACGTGGAATGCCACGACGCCGCGCCGTAATTTCCCACGGTGCGATAACGTACAATGCCACGACGCCGCGCCGTTTTACGTTTACGACGCCGGACCGTGGTCATGTGGCCGGGCCCCACTGTCATGCAAATTATTTTCATAAGCAACAAAGTCAGTAATGAAAAGTTAATCAGAAATGGAATACACATTTTTTCAATATGTTTTAGAATTAATTGAACAATTATTGTACACCACGTTGTTCCAAAAACATATTGGTCGACAGTGATTTTCAAAAAAAAACAAAACTATTAATAATGCCACTGTCACTCATTGTGAGTCACTGTACTCGTATTAACAGTGTTTCATTGAGTACAATTTTGTTTATCGATAGTCGATAAAACACTCTGTTTTATCCCTCTGACAGTTTGATTTTTGCTATGAAGGATTCTGCTCCTTGATACCAACTGTCTGTTTGGTTAATTTTAACAAACCTTATTTTACTAGGGTGTACCAGTATCTCCCAAAATGACGTAAATAGTTTCCATATTAGCTATGTAATAGCATTAACGAGGAGTTTTACTTCGCAAACGCAGTAGGTAAATACTCAAATGAACTGAATAAGTTTTCGAATAATCGAGTTTTCGAATTGCTCACCCTATATTCCGATGAGGGCATCTCTATGTGCATTGATCACAAACAATATTTGCTCTTCTGTTATATGTAGATGTTTTCTACGTATTTAATTACACGCAGCAATCTGGTATACATAAATGTAACAGAATCACAATATTGTATCGTGACGGTATATACCGTCGCTAAAGGTACATGCAGACCAAAAGATCATTCGCTGTTCTATCTCCCACTCTACGAAATCAACGAATCACGTTTCGTGTAACGATCGAATTCCGTAGAGTAGGGGCATAGAACAGCGAATGCTCTTTTGGTCTGCATGCATCTTAAGTACCTACAAAACAAGCCGTAATTTACCTAACCGTAGGATTAGCTCGATTTGTGTAAGGTCAGCCGTACACCTGTAAAGTTCTTACATAAGTTATAGGGACGGAGCTATACCTAGTCGGTCCATAAGTTCTGACATAAAGATTTTGTCTTATAAAACATTGTAAAAAGCACTAATTAATACAAAAAACGTTAACATGTTTTGAAAGCTTATTTTATGGTGATCTAATTGTTTTCTTTTGAAATGAAAATTCACATTTTGTGCCATTCCTTTTAAACATGAGATTCACGACCGTAGTCAGCACGCAGGAAGTTTGTGAAAACATGCTTCACAAAACTGATAGAAAAACAATTACATTGTAGAAGTATCGGAATCAAACATTTCGGTTTTTATCCTCTATAATAGGAAATTTTATGAAGCTAGAATGTAGATTTCTAAGACACTTGTACTTCAGATGGTGATACCTAGAAAATTTCGTATTTTACCATATTTTCGCTTAAAAACGCGTAAACTTGAGTTCACGAAATAAAGGCATTTGGTAAACCACGTAAAATAGCTATTTTAGGTCAAAAACCAGTTGACTCTTGTAAATCAAAATAAAGGTAATAGACCATGCTATCATGGTTTGCTACGAAAAAGCCATAGAAAACAAAATAAAAATAAATATGAGCTAAAATTACTAGAATTGGTCGCGTGTTTTTGACGTATTTTTTCATCCCTTTTTTCACATGTGACGAGGCTTTGTACGAAAACGAAACAATAATTTTCCAGAAAATTTATTGAAAGTCAATCAGTACTAGGGATTAAAAATGTGAATATCACTATCTCATTCCTT
Source organism: Thaumatotibia leucotreta (assembly GCA_025490895.1). NCBI lineage: Eukaryota > Metazoa > Arthropoda > Insecta > Lepidoptera > Tortricidae > Thaumatotibia > Thaumatotibia leucotreta. The sequence goes on along the minus strand of JALPQI010031865.1, from coordinate 13,925 downwards.
AGTATAGCCCCGTCCCTATAACTTACGTAAGAACTTACAGGTGTACGGCTGGCCTAGTGTCTCATGTTCTAAGTAATTTTAGACACATAAATAAATAAATAATATATATCTTGGGACATCTTACACAAATCGACCTAGTCCCACGGTAAGCTCAATTAAGGCTTGTGATGTGGGTACCAGGCGACGATATATGTAATAGATAGATACATGCAGATGCTTAAATACATAGACAGCTATGACCAAGGAACAAATATTTGTGATAAATAAATACACAAATAATGCCCTCGCCGGGATTCGAACCCGGAACCCCCAGCTTCGTATGCAGGGTCACTACCAACTAGCCTACGAAGGCTGGTTCACAAGGGACATCGTTCGTCTAAATAAATTCCAGAAATTATGTCATGCTCGATACTACAAGTACTAAAACGTCTGCAACTAGTTTCCTTTATTCTTTTATTCTTTATTCAACAACAACCATGTAAAAAACAGCTTACGCCAAGACATTACATGTGGAATTATCTATAAGCTAACATAATTCTAATAGTAATAACATTTTATGTCAAAATAATGAAAAGGAAAAATTATAGGGTACAGTAGCAGGTATTAAGGTAATGGTTAATTTTTCGTCTAAGTTATGTCCATTTATCAGAGAAAATGACGGCATTTTGAATCGTAGCTAAAAGTTATTAATTAGTTCTATAGCTCTGTGGGTGGGTGCGTCGGAAGTTAAATAATAATTGTTGGAAGCATACAGTTTAACAAAAGCAACACGAGACTAAAATCGCTTACCACCTGGCCCCAACGTGGAGCCAAAAATACCGCTCCCCGTGGAGTCATTGTGATGAAAATCCGGCGTTATAGTTTGCCACTTTCATAAAACTCCAGCCAGCGACGAAGTTTTCTAATGTACGTCATTTTGATCTATTTTGCCGTCACAAACCTCATCATTTATTATCATCTGTACCGCTTGGATGCTCTAACTTTTTAGACAATACAAATTCATAGAAAAAAATCACCATAATACTAAAATTCACCTCAGTAGCCGTACCATGAGTTGGAAAGTAAAGGATAAATACGATAGCTTTTGCTCGATATCTACGCCTTACTAAATTGCCTTTCAAAAACGGTCCTGAATTTTAGTTGACAAGTGTCACCCTCTCTTCAATGCATCACGGTAATGAATTTCAATGTCAACCTATAAAAACTTAAACCACCATTTAAAAATAGTTGTGATTGGTCCGTCAAAGTTTTGATTGGCTATATTCTATAAACATTTGTCAAAGATGTTGCGCCGAAATATTCGTGGTGTTAAGAGAAGCGCTGTCCTGCCCATCTTGGCACAATTGAACAATTGTGTTTGGAGACATTTTTGAGCTGGAATTAGACGTCATGTTATATTTATTGTGGTCGCAGCTCGATAAGTATCGCACTCGCACGAATATATTGGAGCGAGCGCATTGGCCTGCTTCACGAATCAAATAAAACGTAAAAGTGGATTTATACCAAGCGAGCGAATGGTCATTCTATCCCCCATCCTCGAAATTCGTTCGCTATACAAAACGTAATTCGTCGAAATTCGTTGATTTCGTAGAGTGGGGTATAGAATTAGCATTCGCTAGTTTGTTATAAACTTTTACGTTACCGACACTTGCAAAGTCATGGTACGGCTACAGAATTAACTGCCTCGGCGGTGCCACAAAGAGACATGTCAGCAGATGCTATCAATAACATTCTGTATTCATTTTCATGATCACATTTTCTGATTATTGTATTTTGTTACTGCCGATGCTAGTATTCGACGCTCAGCTTGTGATATTACTACAACCTGAATTTATTAGACTTGAATTTACATAATGTTCGGTATGGAATATTATCACAAGCATTATTTTTGCTATTCTCCGCGTTATTTATGTTAACCATTCAGTTTTTCAATGTACAGTTTGATTTTAGGTTATTTAATTTTATTATTATAAAAATATTAAAATTAATGTAAATTTTAATATTTTTAATTAGAGCTAGAAATGACCTGTTTTTAGACCTTCATTTAGCATATAAACAAACCGGGAGAATACAATTTTACGCATTTAGGTTTCCTTTTGTATTTTCCTCTTCCAAAAATATGTTTATAAAGGTTGAACACGCCAAAATTGAGGCATGTAAAATCGTTTATATCTATGGGAAAAATGGAGGTATAGAAACTTTTAAAGCACCTTTTTGATCACAAGAACCTGCCCAAAAACATATAAAAAAATTGTTTTCGTATAATTATTCGTTGTCAAAATGTCGAGCAAACAACACAAAAAACGCGAACGTACTTTGCACAAATACGTCAAAAATTCGACACTGAGATATAGAGATATCGCGAAAAGACTAAAATATTCCCAATCTGCGATTTTTCGCGTATTAAGGCCATATTCTTTGACCACTCAACGCTAGTTTTAAGCGTCATCCAGCCTCCGCTAATACCCGTGACAGTCGCCGTCAATGATGACGTGATACTGTAATACTCATAGTGAAAATATTTATAGTACTACAAATATGTGACTAGTGTGAATCGAAACGACATAGTGTAACATAATAATAATATAAGTGATTAATTTATAATCTGGCAAGCTCTAGCAAGCCATGTGTAAAGTAGACGGTAAATTTAGAAAATACACGGATGCGAGACTATCCCATTAATATTTAATACGAAACTCGTTATAGATCCGCGGTCCTATAATGCGTATCAGGCGTACAATTTCATAAAAAATGATGCAAACATGCTGATTTTCAAAATGTTTGATGGACTGTCCACGAAAAAAGTATATAATTATACATGATAATCAGGGGTCGAACTAATCATGCAGATGACGCAAAAATAACGTACCTAATTTTGCATTATAGGATAATGCTTTTATTTAAGCTTCCGTGCTGCATATTTCACAAAGTAATATAATAATCGCGAGTAAATCCATTACATTTATACAGGATGAAAGATGTATTGATTGTATTTTGTAGTTACACCCAAGGTATACTTGCTGCTATTATAAAATTTGTGAGGCCTATATTAAAGGGTGTATCATTTATTATAAATACGACTTTACTTGGTCATAATTTTTTATATTACATGTTTATATAAAAACATACATGTGTCTAATTACTGCTTTAATAAGGTACACATTTCATCCTAGAAACTCGACGTAAACTATCTGGATTAGACACAACTAACCCAATCCAAAATCCTGATCTCCTGAGTAATAAAAAAATATTTCGGACAAGTATTTATTACAAGAAAATTTACGTTTTGCGAAAAAGACGACATCCCATCATTTATTTGACCGACTACTCCGGAAAATTCTCACCATTAAGTATCACTTTTTTTTTGCTTTTACGAAGGTTTAAGGTCTAGGGCAGTCTTTAGATTACCAAACATCCTTGGGATATGTTTCATTTTTTTTATTTACATACATTAATGCTATTTTGATACGTTTTTAAAAAAAATATTGAATTTGGTATTTTTTATCCTACTTGTATCAAAGTGAGGACGCTAATTTTTTTGTCAGTAAATTCTTTATTTTTAGTAATACTTTTACAAAAAGAAACTAGTTAAAAAACCCAAAAGTTATTTTTTTATTAAAAACGAGATTTTATTTTATCATAAAATATAGAAAAACAGAAAAATAATTAAGGCTAATTAAAAATAAAACTAACTACAAATATAAACTAAGTAACAATAAAACTATCTATAAATATAAATTTGGCCCCCTGGGCAAGGTGCCCAGCACGCAGGCGGCTTTCCCGCGCTGGATTGCAACAGCAATCCTTTGCGCAAGAAAGCCGCCCGCGCGAGGATCGCCCGTGGACTCCCTGAGGCGTTTGCTGATGGCCTTGTGGAGCCCGCGTGCCCCCTTGCCCCAGGGACCAAGTGTCTCGACACCAAAAGCTACAAACTCGTAGTTGGCGCCGAGACAGCTTTATTAATAAATATCTTCATTCCAGAATTTCTCAAAAAAAAATTTTCAAAAATTCATAACTCGAAAACTACAAAAAATCGGCTAACATACATGGGGTATATTCTGATAGCTCATGACGTGAGGAATCTAAAAAAAATTTTTTGACGTCAAGGTTTGGACCACTCTGTATTGTGTTATCTCCAAAATGCATTTAAATGTTGGTTCTATGTTTAGTATGTTTTGATCACAGCACTTACATCTTTTTGTCACGTATCTTCAAAAAGGGTAAATTATAACAATATCACATACATACATACAATTATAACATGACGAAAGTCATGTTCAATGCTCAAGTAGTACCATCTCCCGTTACAGTCGGAGGCTCTACTCTCGAAGTTGTTGACGAGTATGTCTACCTGGGACAAACTGTTCAGTTAGGTAGGTCCAACTTTGAGAAAGAGGTAAATCGTCGAATCCGACTTGGCTGGGCAGCGTTCGGGAAGTTGCAAAAAATCTTCTCATCGAATTTACCGCAGTGTCTTAAGTCAAAAGTCTTTGACCAGTGTGTGTTGCCAGTGATGACTTACGGTACGGAGACGTGGGCGCTCACTATGGGCCTGATCAAAAAGCTCAAAGTCACTCAAAGGGCAATGGAGAGAGCAATGCTCGGAGTTTCCTTGCGTGATCGAATCAAAAACGAGGAGATCCGCAAGAGGACCAAAGTAACCGACATTGCTCGCAGAATTGCCAGACTCAAGTGGCAGTGGGCTGGGCACATCGCCAGAAGATCAGATGGCCGATGGGGCCCGAAACTGCTGGACTGGCGACCACGTACCGGAAGACGCAGTGTGGGCAGACCTCCCACAAGATGGTCCGACGACCTGGTCAAGATCGCGGGAACCCGCTGGAGGCAAGCAGCGCAGAACCGGTCATATTGGCGATCATTGGGGGAGGCCTATGTCCAGCAGTGGACGTCTTTTGGCTGAAATGATGATGATGATGATGATAACAATATTCTTGTAAATTCGACATTCAATTGAGTATTTTAAAACATTAGTAAAAGAACGGCATTATGTACTCAACTTACTTATTTCAAATTTCAAATGACACTTTCGTTTTAGTAAAAATAGTAATAGTAAAAATATTTTTTGAAAACATTCTATAGGTGATTTAATGTCATCCACATTATTAGTACGATCACTGTACATGGTCAAGTTTATCTGTGTTATTATACAGGGTTACTTTTTCACCGTTACAATAAATATGTACCATATCATTGGTATAGATAATAGATCACATTTATCAAGTAAAATTTTCAATTTTTTTAAATTTTTATTTTTTTACCCTTCATGCAAATGTAACATAGTGGGCGCCATTCCCTATAGCAACTTTAGTCATTCGTATATTTTTCCATTAATTTTTTTTATGAAAAGCTTATTTCTCAGTACAGATTGCGCATTTTTACGCGCTTGTGCGAGAAGTGGTTCATTTTACGTCAGGTCGAAATCTTCGGAGGGCCATATGTCTGAAAAACGTCGTACGATACACGTGCGGAAACGAAATTCGTAACTCGTGTCGATTTAAAGCACTCCCTTCGGTCGTGCTTTAATTTATCTCCACTCCTTTAGTGCTTAATTGTTTTCGCACTTGAATCGAAATGTACCAATTCTCGGTATGTTTCGTAACAATTCGCATTATTTTCCATAATTTTTTTAATTTATAGTATATTATTAGTAGTATTTTATTGATACTCATGTCTGCCTGCGACCACGGGTGTAACGTCAGGATATAATTAAACGTAAGTTTACGCGATTAGGACCCTTTGTATTTAAAATATGAGTGATAGTCGTGAAAGTTTAAATCAATATAGTGCGACTGCTTGCAAAACATTTCATAAAATTATTCGAACTCCAAAATAAATTGTGTTTTTAAAATTTTATTGGATGATAACGAACTATTATGGATATAAAATCCTATTTTTAATAGATACGAGTAGGTACCATTCTTAATTATTTCACTATTTTCGTCATGTCAAAATGTGTCATGGTCTTATCACCAGTAGTCATCCTACTGTTTTTATCTATACTGTGTTAATATGTTTGTTATTGTTTTGGTTTAATATATTGAATAACATAATTCTATTAATTTAGTCACTCACCACTTATGTTTATTCAGTCTCCGAAGCCCCAGTGATGATAACATTTTTTAATGTGTTATCACACCAATCTTAAAGATAGTTTGGTTGACGACAGCGGTGCGCAAAATTGACGTACGTCCTCCCTCCAACAGGTCCCGATTGGGACTGAAAGATGACAGCAGGAGCGATCCGGGAGAATAATTTCACATATTTTGTAAGATGAAATATAATTCTTACAATATTAATGATTTCTTATTGTTAATCGTTGACACAGACTTTGACGTTTCTTCTGATATATTTTTTTCTTGGTAAAGTTATGTAGTTTCTTAGCAAAATGAGTTTTCATGCAGAGATTAGACCTATGTTTGGGATCGTTTTTTATAGGGCGAAGTTTGTTTAAATACTTAATACTAATCAATGCGCGATCGATCAAGTTCTCAAATGTAACATATATAAGTTTTACTTCATAAGGAAGTAGTATTATTGAGAAAACTGAAAAAAACAAACGGGAATTCTACGCTTACCTCGCCTTACAGAAGTTCCGTGAACACTTGACAATAGATAGAAAGCCAGGAAGTGGAGGGCGCAGAGTCTAAAGAATAAAAAAAAGGAACGAAAGTATTGTTAGGATTTTCGCCTCAAATCCAAGGATGTCTCCTCGTGATGTGGCCAAGAAAGTGAAGATGTCTCAGTCCTATGTTCAAAAAATAAAACGTAGGGCTGGACTAAGAAGTTTTAAAGCCCAGGCCGCACCAGATCGAAATTCGAAACAGAACTCATCCGCAAGGAAACGGTCACGAAAACTTTTTGAGAAATTCATTACGAAATTTACATGCGTTGTCAAGGACGACGAAACATATGTAAAAGCTGATTTTAAACAAATACCTGGGCAAGAGTTTTATACCAGTCTAAGTCGAACAGATGCTCCTGAAGAATGTAAATTGAAAAAGTTTTCGAAATTCCCAAAAAATACCTTCTTTGGCAAGCAATATGCAGCTGTGGGAAAAGAAGTCGCTCGTTTATTACCACCGGGACAATAAACGGCGAAATTTATCAAAAAGAGTGTTTACAGAAACGTTTGCTGCCTCTTATAAGAAAGCACGACTCACCGCCGCTGTTTTGGTCAGATTTGGCCAGTTGTCACTACGCAAAACCAGTGATGGAATGGTACAGCACAAGGAGGATTGAGTGGTACCAAAATTATGCAACCCGCCAAATAGTCCAGAACTGCGGCCTGTTGAAGAGTACTGGAGTATAATGAAGGGAATTTTAAAAAAGAAAGGCGGAGAAGTAAAATCAGTCCCCGAGCTATAAAAAATATGAACGTGGGCGTCAAAACGGTGTCCTAACGAGATGGTGCAAAGTCCTATGAGACGTATACGCAAGAAAGTTAGAAGTATGGCTTACGGTGTAGACAATAACTAAAATAGAAAATGTTATTTTAAACTACGTTAAATTTGTCATTGAACATGTGAAACATAATGTAGCCTTTCACTCTCAAATTAATTTTTTATGACTATTTGTGTGCCTCAATTTTGGCGTGTTCAAGCTTTATATTTACTATGTTCCTAATCAGACTATTTACGAGAAGTACAAGTTTTGATAGGGAATGCAAATTGTTATTTCAAAACCGTAACTGGTTTTTCATTTCCAAATTTTGAGTTTTTGGGATGCTGGATAACAAGGCAAGCGAGCAAACGTAACGCCCCTATACCACAAAACTTTACAAGCGTACAATTTTACAAAATTGTCAACTTTTTGTATGGGAATTTATACAATTTTGTAGAATTGTACTCTTGTAAAGTTTTGTGGTATAGGCCTGTGGTAAGTTTTGTGGTGATGGTAAGCGATCAGATCACCGTCGCCCATGGACACTAGAGTGTCTCGAATTTGACTCGTCGCCCATGGACACTAGAGTGTCCCGAATTTGACTTTTTTACGCGAGACCTATCAAGCCTGTAAATAAATTGTATGTAGATTACTGGAATAATAATAAAAAAAAATTTAGGCTATATCTTTAGGGCTCTACCATCGTTTGAAGTTTTCAAGTTTTTAAATTTTAATTTGGCTCCCTGAGCTGCAGATTAAAAAATGATATTTTTTTATGCAATAAAAATGTAAAACAAGCTATAAAAATAAAATACAGAAGAAAAAATATTTAATGTAATATGGATTTTTTTAAATTATATTTTTCCAACATTTTTTAAATTAATTTATTTAAAAAAATACTATATAAGATGGGAATACGTTCGTTTCTTCCAAGTTCCACCATGTAATCAATTGGAAGAAAAAACCCTGAATACTACCCTTTCTCCCTTCTTTTATTATCATGGGAGACATTAAACATGTTTTTGGCAGAAGTAATCAGTGAAAGTCGGCGGTAAATTATAATTAAACGCAAATTAGATCAGGGTCCTAATTCTGTATCTAATTGCAAACAAAATTGGGTTTGCACAAGTAATTAATTTGTTTTGATTACACAATTGCTAAAACTGAAAAAGGTTTTTTCATTAAAAATCAACGAAATTGGTTTGAAAATTAATTACCGCCCATTTAAGGTGGATGTCCCTGTGCGATTTTCATACAAATTTGTCGACATTAACTCTGTTAATTAGTAGACTTTTTGTAATTTTGAACCTTGATAGTAAGTTGTACGTATCCCGTAGATGGCGCGTATGTAAAAAAAAGTCCAAAAAGTGGTATAGTATTTCTGAATTATCAATTTGAAAATTGATACAATTTCGCTCTTTGCCTTTGTATATGTGCGTGAATAATACTATCCATGAAAACTAACATGGAGGCAGATGGCAAGGTAAGTTTAACCATATCCATCACAGATGTCACTTTAAAACTGCTAGTTAAATGACCTCACTAATTAGTAATATATTCGGTCAATAGATGGATTATTAAAAGTAAGCGTAATTCATAAAATAGGTATGTTGTTATTGTTTTTATCAAATAAAATATCCGGTAAAATTTTATCCCTCGATTCGCCAGGTCGGATCTCAAAATACAATATATCGGTCAGTATTTTTTATGAATTACAGCCGTTTGTTAGTCGTATACCTCGAAATCATAAAATCCTTGTAGCTTTTCACATTTTCGCGTTTCGCCGCGATCTCAAAATTTCTTAACAGTTTTTTTTTCTAGTAGAATTATTTCTGGTAGCCAATTACAATGGTGTATAAAATTCTTAGCATATTTACTTTCTTGCCTTTTTTCATTGTAATTGCTTTTCACCTCAATAGATATTTGCTTGTAACGCGTTATTACATATCGCGCAGAACCAAAGTAAAAGATATAGGTCTCCAGATCGCAGAAACTTAAGTGGCAGTGGGCGGCGTAGAACCGATGGCCGTTGGAGCGGAAAGGTTCTCGAGTTTTAAATGAATCAAGTTCACACGGAGGGAACATTTCTGTATTATTGTATTAATTTGCTACTGTTGCAAACATCTATTGAAAATAAATGCGGCTAACTAAATAGGCTATTAATAATACATGCTACATCAAAATTTGCTACTATTGTAAAAATCTATTAAAAATATATGCGAGTAACAAAATATACCACCGATATTTCATGCAACAAAAAAATACGCTATCGCGGCGAAACGCGAATAGGTGAAAAGCTACAAGAATTTTGTGATTTCGAGGTATACGACTAACAAACGATTACAGCCAGTAGGTAGTTAGGTAGCTACTTTTGTATCTAACTATGATGCTCACTTTAATTCTCATTTAGCGTAACTTGTACAACAGTTTGGAAGAAAGGAGCACATTAATATGATAGGTACTAATTAATATCTGAGAGGTAATAAATAAAATAAGTGGTTATAAATTAATAATAATAATAAACAAATAAATATATCGGGACATCTTAAGCTTAAATTAAGGCTTGTGTTGTGGGTAATAAGAAATAAGCGAATGATACATATCATGTAACTACATACAGATACTTAAACACATAGATAGCCACGATCAAGGAACAAATATTTGTGATAAAAAAAATACACAAAATAATGCTTTCACTGGGATTCGAACCCGGAACCTCCAGCTTCATAGATAGGGTCACAACTAACTCGGCTACCGAGGCTGACGACTTTAATTTAAATGGACGCGTAAAATACTTTTTGGTAAGTGGTCACAAAATATTTTGTTCATTTGTCACAGCAAAGTCAATGTCATCTATGAGTCAACATTTTGCAATTTTGTTCCACAAGTCAAGGCAAAAGTGTTCGTTTCGAATAAAATCGATATCATAAACATGCCCACAACGATGGGCAGAACGAATAAAAATGAGTACCGAAAACACCGTTGATCTGGGGGGGAAAAGAAAAAGCGTCGAGTAGAAGCGGGGTTACTCCTTCACCATGGCACCACATAGTAAGTATCTCGCCGTAGCGAAAATTTAAAATTTGAAGCGTAATAGTTAAAACACCTATTTAATAAGTACAACTGTACTCACGTGTACTGCGATAAGAGTTTATCGGAATACCCGAGCCGCTTTTAAAGTAGTTAGAACATTTTTTCTTCTATATTTATGACACTCTCACATTTTACTCTCACATTAAATTTGCCAGCTAATCTTTGTGTTAGGTAACGATTCAAATGATTCTGTAGTAGATATACATATTATTACCTTTATTCTATTGCCAATTGCGACACGAACTTTGTCAGTTATTATTAATTTCAATAAAAAGAACAGATAGGGAGGTATAATAAATTAAATTCACCAATGTGACAATTTCAGGAGGATAGCAGCTTGGCGGGATATTAAGACCGACCAAACTCACGAGCCTGAAACATCAGATTCCACCAATCAAACCCCAATTATTTGTGCAACTAATACTTAGTGAGTGTTTACTACTTTTAGAGTTGTATAATTCATTATGGAATTCATATCATATGAACCTAATGTCGTCGTATTAGAGACTAACTGTAGCTTAAATAACTATGTGTAGGTACACATATATTGCAGGACAGCGAAAGTATTCAGTATGTTATAGGTGTGTAACTTGTCAATCTATAATATGTAATAGATAACAATACCCATATACTTTTCACTTGACATATTCCAACAGTCATTACTGTCATTAGACTTACAAAGCAATACTAAAGTTTTAGCTACGCATGTAATATTTTCAAATAATTTCATTCAAACTGTCCACTCAAAGACATTACCTTTTCAAATCAACCAATCACCATGTGAGACGGCGCTGCGCGCTGCATACTGTCGGCAACCTCTCAAAATGAGCGTCTCAGACCGAGCAGAGTCACAGTTAAAATTATCGTGTTATTGTGTACCTATGAATAATTAGTATATTTTAATTTCTCGCAATTATTTAAAATAAAAAGTAAAGCAGCTCTGGTTTAGAAACCATATTACTGGAACAATTTGAAAACAACCGATGAAAAAAAAACTCGCGGTAATATTATGGCTTGTTTTAGGCTGTTATCAAACAACATATTTATTATACTAATATCATGGGGCATTCCTCCACAAGTCGACCTACCTAGCGTCAAGTCCCCGCCTCCTATATTATTGTGATATGAGCTAGCTTTATTGACTGCGTAACTTACTTTTCCTAACTAGTGCGGAGAAGTAAAATTTTGCGCACGCTTCTCGTACGTTAATTTCTCTTTTTAAGGCACTTGTTATGAGAAAAGTCGTTCGATACACGTGTAAAAACTTCTTTTTAACTCGGGTGATTGACTTTCATCCTCGTGGAAAAATTTTTTTTTTTTTGCACTTGCATCGAAATGCAACTACTACTACTACTACTATTCTTCCCCTCTTGCTCGCACCAGTCGCGCCAATATGCGTGTGCGACAAGGATGACTGGAAAATAACTTGTACAAACATTAAGTTTAATCACGTTTCTGTAATATTATTATGAAGGCTATTCTTCTGTTTCTACCTATCGTTATCCCGGCTTTTGCCAGGGTCCGTACCTACCTTTCCTCCTCTTTGCGCGATCCTGGGCATCTTCATACTTCACTGTCTGTCCATCTGTCTGTCTATCACCAATATGTATCTAATGGATAATTAGTTGAAATTTTCTCAGATGATGTACAGTCAGCAGCAGATATTGCTAAGCGGGCAGAGTTTTCAAAATAAACTATGCACGACTATTAGAGTGTGTTAAGATCATTGTGAACACCCTACTCGTTAAGCAATATCTGCTGCTGATTGTACCTACCTAAAATATTGCCGATATAACAAGAAACACTAAAAATAATTAAATATTTATATAGCTATGTTTTGTCGTGTTTCGAATAATAACAACATAATTTAAAAAAATATATTTCTTTATTATTGGACGATTAGTATATGAACAAATAAATATATTTAGCATGTGACCATCTTACACATATCAACCTAGTGCCACAATAAACTCCATCAAGGCTTGTGTGAGAACTAAACTACAAAATATGTAATATATAGAATAGATACATACAAATACTTAAATACATATTGAATAGTTGGAGTCCTAATTTTATTAATCTGTACGTAGGTATGAACATGGCATTATGATTTTAGATTAGGCAATCTCTTATGGACCTATAATGATAACCTATCAGGTTTTATACTTGCAGACTATTTTATTCAAATAATTTTAAGTTTTATAGTCTACCTAAAACCTTCTCTTCTTAAATCACTCTATCGATAAAAAAAACGCATCGAAATCCGTTGCGTAGGTGTAAAGATTGAAGCATACAATAGGGATATAGGGACAAGAGAATGCGACTTTGTTTTATATTATGTAGTGATATGGAAGATTATAACCCCTTTATTCATAACCGTCTCCTAATTTAGCAAACTGTTTTTGGGGTTCCGTTGCCAAAATTGCAAAAAACGAAAACCTTATATTCGTCAAGTCATGTCCGTCTCTGTCCGTGTCTGTCCGTCACATCCAATTTACTCGGAAACAATAAATGGAATACTCGGAAGTAATGATATTTGGTGAGGATTGTGTTGTATGAACCGCCAATGATATATAAGTGAAGATACGTCTTACTCTAACAAAACGAGCGAAATAAATACTTCACACCATACACCTCCTACAATTTATTGATAGTTGACAAACACTTATCTTCATACTTCATAATGCGTAAAAGAGATGGTGAAATACATATACTCGTATTTAATTAACGAAAAAGAGACAAGATGTATCTCTTATAGTTTTTGTTGCCTGCCCACCTGTTTTTCTTTGTTTGAATGCATGATTTTTGTGAATGTGACAATTCGTAACAGATCCCTGTAAAATACACTGAGCAAATTTGATAGTCACCTACTTACCTATGTGTAAACATAATTATTGATAGGCAAGGTTTTGTATATTTATTTTAAAATATACTTTCTGCAAATAGGTAGGTAGTTAAAATATTTTTTGTGCTGTCCACATGGCTTGTTAAGAAATTAAAACTTGTTTGAACCCATTGAACTTAAAGATCTAGAGTATTTCCGCTGGGAAACAATTCTTATTATAATAAGCGAACTCTGATTCAGAAAATATTATTTTGCATCCGTCTGAATTTCACAACTGATTCTTGTAAAATGGTATGTAATGAGTATAAGTTGAGTGGCCGTGTGGTGATGGCAATAGAAATACATTTGTTACCACCCCAACTCTTCCCGTGGGTGCCCTAATAGTCAACTAAGGGATTCGAAGTGTCACTGACCATTATTTATTGAATATTGGATGATGGGCAACAGCTTGCCCTGCGTGGCGATTATGGGTATTTACTTCCTAATGCGTCCGTATGCTTAGGTACCTAATACGAGAGGCCTTTGTCCAGCAGTGGACTAATTATAGACTGATGATGTGATCTGAGTTTAAGTTACCGTACGAGCC